>OMNW01010045.1:0-14230 GCA_900303245.1 Selene dorsalis | reverse complement strand
TGTGAGTGAGGGAGGGAGGGAGAGAGGGAGGGGGGGGTGGGGGGGGGGGGGGGGGGGGGGTCTTTGTGGTGAGTGTTGCTTACATTTATCTGATATTAAAGTGATATGAATGAGTTATTAATAAATAAATTCCTTTCCAATAAAACGTGTGTTTTCTTTGACACATATTCAACAACTCTTTGTGTTGTCTAAATATGGAGAAATATCTCTTCAGTTGAAGCTTCAGAGACAAGTGTCACCATCAGAGGGTTGTTATTTTAAGCCCTAAAGAAAAAAGAGGCAGTTTTAGTTTAATTTCTTAAATTTGTAAAAGAGCCTGAAATGATGGCAGTGTGAAATTAACCATTTCACAAGTGGCTTGGGTTTATTTGTTTCCTCTGACACCCTATAAACAAGAACCCTGTGGCGTCTGTCATTATGCTCAACACTCACATGCTGCTATTTAGACAGTCAGTGTGTGTATGGGAGGTAATAACTGCCTTGCGTAAGCCTGATGAGGATCATATGCAGTCGAAATAAAACTAAAAAAACACTGAGAGGCCTTTGAAGTCTTAAGTATGAAACAGTGAAACCTGTTTTTGTGCTAAGAACCTTGGTCCAATTTGTGTTTGCATGATGTATTTTGTTCCTGTACTTTCTATCACTTGACAGTAAACTGTCTGTAAGTGATGATGTGAGGCTTAGTGAATGGCGACTTTGTTTCTCCACTCCAGTGATTTATCACTATGAACAGTTCCATATAAAATCTGCCCCAACAAATGAAGGCGCATTGGAGCTAATGAAGTTGAAATTAAATGTGAAAAATCTGAAAATCAATTTTCCTGATCTGATCTGTGATCTCTGATCTTCATTCATTGATGCAAACGTTTTGGATGCCTGACAAAATGTCCTCCACTGAGAGTGTGCCTCAAAATGTATGGTACACAGATCTGCAAGTGTAAATGCTTTCCTTTCATTTTCATCACCATGAACAAGCTTAACACTCTTACAGTAAAAAAGTGTATATTGGGTGATATGAATAGAATATGAAGAGGATAATGTAGCTGAGAAATATTCCGTCCTCCATTTAGAGCTTCTTGTATATCAGCTGCTGTTTTCCCATAATTCCCTTTTAATTAACTTTCTTTTTTTAAATCATTGCCTTCCCAAGAATAATGATACTCATGAGTCATTATATTTTCAATTACTGTGTATATTGTTGTGTTACTATACTTTTTAAATAAGATTTTGTTGAATATATATTTGGCGAGATTCTAGTCCTAAATGTAATTGCAAACATGCTGAGAGAAGCTGCTGCACAAAGCAAGTCAATTATCACCACAAATATGGCTGACTGGAACAATTATCTAATCTTAAAATATTCTAATTCAGAAGTGCCTGTAAATATTTGTGGAGTCAACTGCAGCGCTGCTGTGGTTTGTAATGTCTTTGCATCATTTTAAACTCTAAGTTTGGCTTTTAACAACTTTGCTGTGTCACTTTGATATAAACTAGCGTAAGTGTCTCTGTGACTAACTTAAATTAAATACCCTTATTCTCCGATTAAAATATTACATTTGTATCTACCCAATCTATTAAAAATCAACTCCCAGGGATTGTTCTGGAGTTTAAGGCGAAAATTATCATGCCAGTAATGTCAGTTATGCCACTTGTCCAGAAACACATATCTGCCAGGTAAAGAAAAAACAGACGTAAAGTTATTCATAAAATCAACAATACACAAGGTAACTCAAAATTTTGAGATACTACGTAGTAAATATGAGACGATTCTGTAGTTTAACTTTTCTTTTCTTGGCAGAGATGGGGTTCAAAACTTCAAACAAAAATGTTTGATACTGCAGAGAAACAAAATAACAGATTTAAACTGATGGCAAGAAACAAACATCGCTTAGTTGACTTTATCGTTATCACACCTAAAAACACAATACTATACAAATCTTGAATGATTATGATTAAACAATAGAGCATGATCTGAGTATGAAACATTAATGAGCCATAAGGAACATTCATAAACTTGTTGCTCATTGTTACCACTCACACAAATCACCACTGACAATACTTGTGCTTATAAACATAATAATAACAATAATCTGTGCTTCTGGTACTAAATTGTCTAAAATAGCAATACTCTGAAAATCTGAGGGGAGAGAGGAGGTTTTAACAGTTGATGACCTGACAGTTATGGATTAAGTATAATACATTATTGCGATTGCACCTGTCAGTGCTGTTACATTCATTGTAATTGCTGTTACAGAGTCCCTTTGTCATGTTACTTCCAGATTACTGCAAAAAACACGGTGAGTTTTGACAGTTAGCAGGAAGACAATGATGGTGCAGAGAATAACTTGCACTTGTTTCGTGAAAGGATTATTTTCTGAAAACAAAATCCACTGATCAAGGTTCTGTGAAATGTTGTATACTGCTGTAACCATCACTCTTGCAGAAAATCATGTATCACATAGTCGAAGCACTAAAACACTCATTCAACCACACCACTATATTACAGTACTTCACAGAAGTCAATCTTTGGATAAGGGAGAAAACATCATGCATAACAAGACTGGACTGTTGACAAATGTCAAATGGGAGCTGTCCCAGTGTGAGTATCTTGGAGGGGAGGCGGGGTCACAAGGACAGAAGTGAGAAGTGGGAGGAGTCAGAGGGGTGAGTGGGCTTTCTGAAACAAGTGAAAACAAACGTGGGAAGTCGTTTGAAAAGGAGGGGAGGTGTTTTACAGAAAATGGAACAAAGCCAGGTTGGGGCAGAGGACAGACCAGGGATTTTAGTGGATCATTGCGTCGAGTAGCAAGAGGAGGGCGGTTAGGCTGATGAGAGTGGCTTTAACATTACCTGAAGCTCTCCCTGCACCGCCTACAGCTGCCCTCTCATTGGGCAAGATAAGCAGAGTGGGTGGCTGGGTGAGACTAAACTCAACATCCACCAGACCCTGATCCACTGGTGGTATGAGGTGCATCACCTTCTGGGACTCTGTCGTCTTGTGGAGAACCTTTGGTGTTGAGGTGGTCGGGCTCCAGGTGCGTCTGGACCAGTGTGTGGTGGTCGTGCTGGTGGCGGTGGTGGATTTTGTTTTTGAGTAGGAGGGTGCTGTTGTGGAGGTGATGGAGGAGGTTTCTCTGTTGTACTCATGACCGTTCAGAGATTCCTGGGGTCCAGTTTTGGTGGTCAGCAGAGCCGAGTTAGATGATTGAGAATCATAAGGAAGGATGGTATAGTCCTCCTCCACGGCCGAGGTAAAATTAGCTTCTTCTTCTTCCTCTGAGGTTAAAGAAACCTCAGGGGTTGATGCAACGTTAGTTTCTTCTTCCATGGGTGTGGGAACATCAAATTTGTCTTCAAGGGTTGGAGCTCCTTCTTCCTCTTCATCGGTTGAAGTGGTAGCTTCTACTTCGAGGGTTGGGGAAATGTTAGCTTGTTCTTTTATGATTGGGGAAACAGCCTCTTCTTCAAGGGTTGGGGCAACATCAGCTTCTTCAAGAGTAGGGGCAATAGTAGCTTCTTCAAGTGTCGGGGCAATGTGAGCTTCTTCTTCAAGCACTGGAGTATTAGTTTCTTCTTCATGGGTTGGGACAACTGTAGCTTCCTCTTCGGGTGAAAAGGCAACTTTAGCTCCTTCCTCCATAGTTGGGGCAACTTCATCTTCAAGGTTTGGGGTCACTGTGACATCCTCTTCAGGGGTTGGGGAAACTCTAACTTCTTGTTCCAATGAAAAGGAAACTTCTGCCTCCTCTTCGGTGGTTGAGGAAACTTTTATTTCCTCTTCAAGGATTTGTCTAACTGTAACATCCTCTTCAAGAGTTGGAGCAACTTTAATATCTTCTCCGAGGATTGCAGTAACCATCTCAGGCTCCTCTCCACTTGCCTCCTCATAAGCAGTGGTTGCAGACTCTAAATAGACTCTGTATGATGATGTCTGATATTGTGCCGTGGTGGAATCAGGGGGCAACTGAGAGGTGTTTGACTTGTCTGGAGACTCAGTGGTAGCTAAACTTACTCCAGAAACAAGGTTGTCTTCAGCCTCTGTGGGGTGCAGCTGTTTTTCCCCACTTTCCATGGTGACTGCGTCTTCATTCTCTACACTTGTACTTCCCTCCTGTTTAGAACTGGGAGACTCCCATAACTGTGCTGCTGTGGAGAAGACATTGAAGCCAAGTTTGTCGATATTTTGAGAGCCAGACGAAGACGTTGGATCTGGGAGTACAGTCTGAGTCTCAGCTGGAACGCTGCTGGCTGTAGCGGAAGGTGACGGATGAGTGGTGAAGCTGGAAGTGGAAGAATCTGATGTGGCAGTGACTGCTTCAACGTCAGGGTCACTCTCTGAAAAAACAAAAAGCAAAGCATGAGGTGCAGTGTCACTCAGTTGGTTCATGATTTTGGTTCAGGCTGAAACATCTCAATAACCACCAGAGGGATTAAGATGCCATTTTGCATAAGTAACTCTGGTCTCAAGAGAACAATCGTTGTTTGGAAATGCTTTAACTTTTCCTCTCCACCATGGGGTTGGTAGTTTTGGCTTAAAAGTTCATCATAATAGATGGACCGTCATTGTTTGTGTCCTGTACTTTGTTTACCATCCATTACCATAAAAATGTTTTATATCAAATACTATTTAAACTCATACCTTGAGAAGCATCTCCAGATCCATCAAGCCATAGTGAAGTCAGGTTTTCGCTGGGAGTTTGGGTAGTTTGTGTTAGAAGATCTCCACTTTCTCTTGGTGACTGAGTTAAGGGAGACGTCTGCCAAGGCTCTGCTACTGCTGCCTCCTCCATCTTCACCTGGAACATGTTATCAGGACTCACTGACGTTGCCTCCAGGATATTCTCCTCTTGAGTATAGTTGCTGTCTGTTGTGCTGTAGTTGGCTTGTGATGTGTTAAAACCAAAGCTGGTCTCTTGTATTTCTTGAGAGTCCATTGGCCTTTCAGATGGTTGTGTCTGTTCTTCAGGGCTTGTATCTTCTGCTGTCAGATTATCTGTGTGGGGTTCATATGATGGCTCAGGAAACCCTGTGGCGTTCACAAATTCGAATTGGTGAAAGGTGAAGTTGAAGTTCTGGTGGGAATCTGTCTCCTTGTAAACACCGGGCAGTAATGATGTGTTCTGTGGGAAATTGTAGGTTTCTGTGCTGCTGCTGCTGCTGCTGGTGGTGGTGCTGTTCATTAGTGCAGGATCCTGAGAGCTCATTTCTGTAGGAGAGGAAGTTTCATCAAGTGGCTTTATGAAGTCTGACGTGAATGTGGTGCTGAGAGGAGGCTCTGTTGTGTCTGATTTAACTGTTGAGTGTGTGTCAACCAGATTTTCCTCTGTGGACGTTTGGGAGACAAAGGGAAAAGATTCAAGCAGACTTTGAGCCTCTCGCTCCACTTGCTCAGTATGTTGGGTCAGATGCAGCTCTTGATCGGTGTCCGTGAGAATAACAACATCTTGTCCGAAGTCTTCGGGCTCTGTGGCCATGTAGTCCAAAGTAGAGTCAGTGGGAGCAATTCTGTGATCTGTGGAAGACAGATATGTAGTTAATAATATGAAGTAACAGGTAAGAAGACAACTGTAGTCCATTTTTGTACAGTTTCACTATGTAAATACAAATTGTAAATAAAGTTAAAAGTTAAATTGTAAAAAATTATACATATCAGAATGTCCACAAAATCAAAATTTTTCATAAAAAGTGCCTCATAAAGAGGAATGATTACTGTATGCCTATAAAACATGTCTTTAAATGAGAAGTAATAAACAGTGTCTATGAATTAAATTTGAATTCAATCATATGCACAATCCTTTTTGAGTCACCAAACACTCACCTTTAAAACAATAAACATCATGAAGGCTGGACATCTCTGGGAAACCAGTTTGGTTGATGAAGCGGTAAAGGGTTTTGACACCTGCCTGGGGGCCTCCACATCGCTCTCTGGGTTTTATGATGGGGTAGCGCACACTGCCATCGGACAGCCAGCCGGGACTGCAACGGTCCAGACCTTTGCTCCATGCCAAGTACAGCTGTGCTGTCGTGGCCAGCTCTGCCCCTGCAGCTCTGCAGTACGACTCTGCTTCATCAAATGACAGCTGCTGTGGGACTGGGTCGTGGAACACCTCTCCTACAAACACAAAATATTTTTATAAAGATGTGATTATTACGTAGATACAACCCTGAGATAGAGTGGTGTGAGTGGTAATTTTAGTTTAATGTTTGTTATTCAACAGAAAGCTGCCCCTTGTAGTACAAATGTTACACACAAATTGCACTATAACAATATATATATAAGTAAAGATCAACTGACATGTTGTTATTGTCAGTCCGTCTCAGATCAGTACTGGACTAAAAAAAATCTAGTGTCAGTGAAGTTTCAGCTGGAGAAATGTATTATTCGTACCGTCAATTTGTTCCACGTAACAGTAAACATCAAAAAGATCATCTGGATCCATTGTCCCGTAGTTTCTTACTCCTGGTTGCCCATCCATGTCTCCATAGCAACCTTCGCGTGGCACTTGAATTGGGTATCTGAAGGAATCAAAAGACTCAGCATTTGTCATGCAACATTAACCTCCTGAAGTTTGTGTGACTGACTAAACAGCAAGTCAGTGATTACAGTTCATTCATATGGACCAAATACTGTGAAAACTCACAGTTTCTGTCGTAACAAAAATATAAAGAACAGACCGAACGATGTAACTGGCACAGGTTTAAGTATTTGTGCAAGTTAAGTGTGAGTCATACAGAGGATGCAGAGGTGATGAAATACCTGACAGACTGGTCTGCCAGCCAGCCGGCATCACACTGCTCGTATCCATCATAATAAGCTGCCAGCAGCTGGTCAGCAGTGGCGATTTCTGCCCCGATATCCTCACAAGCCATCTGGGCCTGGTTGAAGGAAAACGCATAGCGGCCCAGAGCATCTCTGTAGTGAAATACGACACCTAAACGCACAGTATCACACACGTTAAAACAGTTTTAGATTTGTAGTAAAGAAAAAATTCCAATAACAGGAGGTGCAGCATGCTAATACAACAAATTCATGTTGTTATAAAACACACAAAAGTTTTGACAACAATCCATGTCTGCCATTTTGTTACCTTTGACCTTGAGTTGTACAATGTCACTGGCGTCCTCTAGGCCTTGCTGCACCTCGCAGCGATAGTGACCCGAGTCACTGGAGCGCAAATCTCCCAGCCACAATGACAGGTCATCTGAAGACGAAGAGTGATTGAGCAATGCCGCGCGATCTATGTACGCTTCGTTGACCTTCACCCTTTGACCCCGCGCCACCAAGATCTGCGTCTCCACCCCGCCGGACACCATGGTCCACTTGACCCGCGGTTCGACGGGGGAAGAGGAGGAGGAGGAGGTGGTGGGTGTGGAGGACAGAGACACGATGCAGGGGATGGAGATGGAGCTGCCCAGTGGGGCAAAAACAGGACCTGAGTGGGGGATGTTCACCTGGAGGGAGTGGACATCATCTGCAGAGGAAAAGATGGAGGATACAGAGCGTGAAGAGCAGAGTGGCTCTGTGAATTTGCTGAGGACAGTGAATGATGCCCTCACTTGTTAAAGGACCTTTCTATTCTTTGCTTATAACTGAATGACAAACTCTGGTTTCTCTAATACAGAATTTTTAATGCTGTATTGTACCTTGGATATATTCAACAGGAAAATGTGGACATACCATATGCAGATGGTGTTTGGGTGGGGAAGGCCAGAGTGAGACGGCACACTGCACAGAGAAGTGATAGAATCTGGACATGTCTATGGAGAGAAAGACATAAACACAATCAAACACTAAGACCAAATACAGTTTTGACACAGATGAGTAGATTCACAAGGGAAAGGACTAAAAAAAAGTGATAAATGAATGATTTGTTTCTGGTTTCCAATTTCACACATATTTAACCTTTAATGGGCAGAGCAGTTTCTTATACTGTAAGTCGTGTATTATGTTGGTTCAGCTAGTCAGGAGAACATGCTCCATTGATCTCACCAAATTGATTTATTGTAATATTAAAGGTCACAACCTGTATAACAGGACATTCACAGCAGCATCCACATACTGTGGTGTTAGTCTTACATGTAGAGATAGCTGGGTAGGAACTGTTCTGAGTTTTAGTTTATTTCTATTTAATGCTTTTGTATTTGTAACATAATTTAGGTCGGATATCACAAATACATGTTGTATAAACAAATGAGAGCTTCATATGGGCAGATATACACAATAAAGATGAAGGTTCTTACATCCTAACTTATATAATAAAACAAAGTTTCATAAAATCTGTCTCTGGGAGTAAAATACCATAATAATAATAAAAAGGTCATCATCCTTTAATGCACATTCACACTGATATAAATGGGGGTGATCTGGGAATGAGCCAAAATTGCAAGTCTGATTTCACCCTGTAGAAAAACGCCAGAGATAAGAGGTAATAAAACCTCAAATATTTCAATCAACAGCTCTCTAAGATTGTTTGACCAAAATTTAAACAAAACCTTCACACAGGATTTTAGCTGAATGCAACTAATAAACTTGTGGCTGAGAATAAAATCTTGATAAACTGGGCAGAAAGCTTCTTTGTTTAGTAAACATCATAACATTGGAGCAAAGTTGTTGCGTTAGACACTAACAAAAGTCCCATGAAATCCTGTAAAATCGTATCCCAAAGCTCGACCAGTGCAGCATGAAAGAGCAACTTCTCTGGTTTTCAAAAGGAAGCAGGGAGCACAGGCTCCTAACCACAGGCCATTCATCACCTCCGGGAGCTAATGACACGGCGTCTCAGCCCAGCGGCATCCTGCCAGTGCTCCGTCACCAGCCTGTCCCTGTTATTAACCCAGCAGGCATGGCACGACGCTCACAGTGACCTCACTCAACCTCCTGAGGCGGCCATGATAGAGCTGCAAATGTTCATTCATCATTATTCACTCTCTTTTCATTTAGAAATGTGGCACAGTTTGAATGTTGACGTCACGGTGTTTCCGTCCTCTCAGGTTTAAGATTTAATCTCTGTCATGCTTCGTGCCACTCTGGTTACCGGTTCTAAAGAAATCCACATTTTACATAATGTTTGTAAATGCATCATTAAATGACTCTACCATTATATAGGCTGCTGCCAGTGAAACGTAGCAAAGAGATAATCACTTTTTGTATTCCAAAAGTTAATTTTGGAGCAATTATCTGTTTCTTTTTTGTGTTATGGGGAAGCACCCTGAAAAAAAGAGTTATGCTGACAGTTGTGTTTTGTGTGAAAACTAAAGAGAGCTTGAATTTTACGAAGGGGTTTGTGATACAATCATGTTTTCTCAGAGCAGATGTTTGTTCCAACTTTTCTTTAAACAAGTCCAGAAAAAAAAAGACCTCTAACAAAGAGGTCCCAGATCAGTTTGACCACTGCTGATGTCACCTAAACAACTAAACTCTTGATGTGCACTTGTTGAGATCAGCCTCCAAAGAAATTCAAAGCAAAGCACAGAGGAGGTACTGTGAATAATGTGTGTGTTATGTGTGTGTGTGTGTGCTGTGAGTGTGTTTGTGCCAGTCACCTCCATTTATCTCATGTTGAGAATGAATAAACAGGTATGAGATGCCTCTCTCTCAGTTTTGACACATCGCCTCATTCTGAGTCTCACAGAGTCACGGACGTTCATCAACATATGATTGCAGGAGCTGTCGTCTTCGATGTGAAAGCTCAATAACGGCTAAATAGTAACGCAGACGAGATCAGAGCCTCTGGAGTGAGCCGATGCCTGTAAATCAAACACATCCTTCGTACGCAGCTGACACAAACGCATCTCTAACTAAACTGTGACATATTAAATGGCCTCCTTTGATGGCAGCATAATTGCCGCCTGTTTCCTCACCAGCTGGGCCGACTCCACAGAGCTGGTATCACTATTAGTATTCTTAACAAGAAAACTTCTCACAAAAAGCGAGCAGTGGGCCAGAAGGACAGCTGCACACTGTGCTTTCACTTTAGACCAACTCCCTTACAAAAAGGCTTCGGGCAAAATTAAAGGACAGGACACTGGCACACTTGCTCTCTTCTCTCTCGCTCTGTTGAGGGATGGAAAGTTTTAAACCACTGCGACTGAGCAGGATTTCGCACAAAGGGAACAGCCACATTAAGACATGGCACCCCTCTTACAAATGGCATAAGTGTGTGTTTGGTATATAGTAAATGGTATAAGTGAGAATTTACATGTTCTTGTCAAAGAATTAATGTCATCAGGATGGTGATACATGCAGCCTCTTAGGAAGACCAATCACTACTCCAAATCATTTGTTCCTTCTGCTGTTAGGCTGTTGAGTGCAGAGAGCTGAAGTTTTATTGATCTATTTATTTATATATAGCATGTGCTTATTTATCTTTATGTATGTTTTTATTAATTTATGTTGTGTGAATGGCTCTATGACTGTGAACTGTAGAAACTGAATTGCCCTTCAGGGATAAATAAAGTCTTCTGCATCTGTGCTGTGAGAACTTGTGCTGACATATGTGGCCTTGCCATCATCAGACACTCTGCAGCTCTGCTCTTTTTAACACGAGTAAAGAACCAAGGCAAGTCAAGCTGAAATCAATTCCACCCGCTGCATTTACAGGTCCGCAAACTGCAGCCAGTGCATTATCCACGAGCAGAGCTAATCCAGTCCCCTCCTCCTCCTCCTCCTCCTCCTCCTCCTCCTGCAGACGCAGACAAGTAAGTGGATGTCGACTGATTGACATGTTGGTCGTCAGTGGAGCAGCACATGTGAATCAGACTCAAAACAACGGCTTCACTTTTTCAACCAAGAAGTCACTGTAAACAAGGAATATACAATTAAGATGCTGCATTGACACCAGAAAGCTGCTTGGTACATGAAGTTGTGGGTGGTCTCTGCAGCAGTCAGGAAAACCTCGTCTCCACCATTAAGCTGGAAAATAACTACTGATCCCAGCTCAGCTGATTTAAACACGCACCGACACTGGTTTGACTGAAACTCTGCGGAGAGCTGAGCTGGGACTGGTTTTGGCACTATTGGTTTATGATAATATACAGTAGGGATCTCTTTATAAAGCGCAGTGAGTGTGGTTTGACAAGGCAGAAATTCACTCCAGTCTAAGTCTCTAAGTCTCTGCTTTCCACGAAAGCATTGTGGCTTTACCCGTCCCCTTTCATCTCCATTCTTTTCTTCTTTAGATTTCAGATTTATTGACTCAAGGACATGAGGTTCAAACAAAATAGAAGACAGAAATGAAGTCGAAGAATGTACACTTCAAACAGCACTTTGGTAAGGCGTTCTCCTCTGTCCCCTACATCTCATCCACCCATGATACTTGAAAACTTCTAAAATCAGATTAACTGATTCATCAATTTCTTTTTTTTTTATTGCTGCTTATCTAGTCTTTGTTAGAAATTGTCAGATTTCAGGTCAACGACAAAGGATTCACCTTGAAAGAGGATTGTCTCTCAACAAGGATCCATTCCTGCACAAACCCTTAAAGCCCTAGTGTGGAAGAATCGGGTTGTTTTTGCTCTCGGGGTCCCTCTGCAGTTGTAAAGTGTAAAGTGAGACATTCCTTATTGGTCCAGCAAGAGGATGGCAAGTTTGGTGTCGGTCATGTATCCTGTCTTTTCTCTCGCTGGTCCAGGTTTTGCCGTTGTTCGACTTCGCTCTTTTCCTATGCATCCTCCAGTAATGTCTCCTCTGGTATGACGTGTTACCAAAAAGGAAAACCAATGTGTTCTCATGAAAAGGTGCTGGCCTGACAACCAAAGTAACATCGTACAACACCAGACCAGCCGGCCACACTGTGTCAAGTGGCAGGGGCCACTACCCCTATTACAAATCAATGAAACTTCAAAATGATTGTGAAACTATAATTAATATATATATATATATAGGCACATAGTGTTGCTTTAAGAACCTTTGTACAAATAAAGCCCCAAAGAGCAGAGCCCTCAAACTCATCTATGCTGATGACAGCAGCCTGATCACTGAAGCACCACTAAGTCGATCACTTACTTAAAAAGCACCAAACACCAGCACGAAGTTGCCCATTAAATGCACCATCTCAACTCAGATGCTGCCAGAGTTTTGAAGTAAATGGAAAATAAAACACTGTCTTTGTATATCTGACAGTGATTCTTAACAGGATGTTATTCAGAGGAAAAAGCCTGATCTGTGACTCTTCAGGCAGCAGATGGTGTCCAGTCATCTCATCGTGGGCCTCTGTGTACTTCAGTTTCCCCTGTCTGACCCCGGTCACACTATTCACTCAACACCACTCAGCACCATCTAAGGTAAGCGCCTCCACACATCTGATGATTTGCATGTGCTCACAGGATTCACCTCCACCTCCCAAACATGATGTCACAGACTTCTCAGATAAACCACATGTCTGTCTCTTAACAAGATGGCAGTTTTGGCAAAGACATCCACCAGATGATTCACCACCCACTGTGCTGGGGAAAAGACTCAAAGGATGCTTCAAACAAACACCTGATCTCAGGCCTGACTCAGTCGCTCCATGGTCGGAGCGCAGGCTGTGCATGGCCAGTCTATTATAAACCATTTGGCTGTGAACTCCCTCTCTGCCTGGAAATCAGGGAGTCTCCAGACTGAGCTCTGCCATGTCTTGCTGACAATAAAAACAATGAACTGAGCTGAATCAAGGCGATGAATGATCTACTGAGTTGCATTTTCCTTTCAGGAACTCCTTCATTTGTGTCTCTTAAGCAGCCACCTCTTCTTAAACCAGCACACAGTCAGTGATCCCTGCTCAAGGACGTAAAACCTCCTGAAACTGGGGCTATGCATCTCTCCTTATTTTGTACAAGGTCAATGTTTTATTGTGCTCTGTCCCTTTCTAAATAAAATATACATGACATTCAAAATCTGTCTCTCTTCATGTTCCCAATAGACACAATAGTGGCAGCCAGTTTTAACACTTAAACCAGATAAACAGACACATATATGCTTCTATATGAAATCCTTACATCTTGACTTGACCCTGGCTGCATAAAACCTTTTTTGCACTATGTTAAGACATAAATGGGAAATTTTACTTAAGGAGTTCATGTCAGGCTCTTCACTGTCTGCTCCAGAGTTTAAAAAGCAGAGACATACTGACTGATCACTCTCCACAGGAGTCTGCAACCTCAATGAATGAAATAAGAGGTGTCAACTGTATCCTACTCAAATTACTATAATGCTATTTCATTGGTCCATTATATTGTTCTGCATGATGTTTACTGTGCTAAAAGTAAGACCCATTTGCCATTTGCTAGTGTTTGAATCACTGTAAAAAGAATCTATTAACTGGGACAAAACTACATACCAGGAAGAAATCCACTGAATTTCTTTCCCTTCTTAAAACAAATATGAGCAAAATTTGATTTCTAGAAGTTCTGTATTGAGTTTAGGGATATTTTCTTATTCTGCCTAAAACTGAAAACAGCATCTGTTTTTGTCAACTCATGTTTAAGTCTTGGCACTGGACAACCTCATTCAGGGTTTAATGGCTCATAATGAGCAGCTCTCATTATTCTAAAGGATTTGTTGGTCGTGGGTTACAGTCTGTGGTCAGAAAGAATAAGTGTCACAGAGAAAAGAACCAGACCAGAGTTTAACAGTCCATTGCTCTACCTGTCCATTACTGAGGTCCACCTGAGCCCTGAGGTGCAGCACAGGAAATGAACAGAGGAGGCTAAATGTGCACTCAAGACCACAAAAAGCAGCTTTTTATGTCTCTTGCAGGCACAGGAGCGTCTCAGAGATTATATACAGTACAAAACCCTGCTTTATGCACTCAAAAGAAGAAGTTTCATTAAAAGCAGATTTCACTGTAGGACAGTCAGTCTGCTTCATCACCCTCTCACTCTCATGTGATCAGACTCTTATGGGGTGATGAGGGGAGAGTGGAGGTGAGTGAACCCTCCAGAAACACCCCGACCATGCAGCTGCAGCTCTGCAGGAGTGCGGGGCTCAAGCTGCGCACAGACCCGAACAACAACAAAAAAGAAGAGACAACTCGAGTCTTATGAGGAAAAAGTTAAATTCAACAAACTGCGTCAGTTGAAGAAGACGGAGAGCAAACAGCCACGCACAGTTTCAGTACCTCAGCTGAGGACAGCAGCTGTTACAAGCCAATAAACGACACCAGCACTTCAACGACACATTACGAGTTTTAAGAGAAGTTTGAAACGAGAAAACCACATCATCATCATCATCATCACCATCACAGCAACA
>OMNW01010044.1:0-14514 GCA_900303245.1 Selene dorsalis | reverse complement strand
TTTTTGACCAGTTCGGGATCCAGGAGAGCATCACAAGTTTCATTATTTTAAAGACAACAGAGAGGAGAGTCTTCATCTTCATATCAGACCTCTGGAATCTTCACCATCCTTCTTCATCCAGGTTTCCCCTGACGCCTATGACGTCAGGTTGAACCTTTCCTTTTTCTTTTTTTATGGGGCTACAGCATTTCGTGTCCATTCCTTTGTCACAGATAAGCTAATGTTTATACAGTTTTGTCCTCCTTTGCAATGGACACCACGGTACTGATAAATGCCACACCCCCGAAGCCCTGTCCATGACTTAATCTCAATTTTTAACTGGTTATAAATCATCCACTATAAGATTGCCAGATGGTTCTGTTCTGTTGCAGTATGAGTCAATAGAAACAAAAAACAATTACACCATTTCACACAAATCAATTTAGGGTCAATGACACAAATCCATTAAGAAGGTAATGATGCAGTATATAGGGTTTGGCTACCTGTGAGTTTGCTTTGATATGCCGAGGCCATTAAAAGGGGGATGACTTTGCCCCAAGCATTGCAAAGTCATCTATTATTACTCATTTATTAATTATTTCCTTTAAGTCAATACTTCATTATGAGGAAGTGTTACCTCTGCCACTGTGGACATGATCAGCACATATGGCTTCAGTGAGTGGTGATGAACTTCAGGTCATGTATTAAATTAGATATTAGAAAAGAGCAAGTGAATGCAGCACAGAGTCAGCTGCTATATTCTGACTAAACAAAAATAGCTTCATCTATACAGGGACTGTCACCAGTCCAGATCCAAACATCTGGCTGTGAATTAAAAATATCTCCAAATGAAGTATTTTAGTGTGCACCAAAGGAAGAGGATGGGCAGGGACTAAACTAAAGGCTCTTATAAAAAGAGGCTGAAAAAGACTGAGAACAGTTGCTAATTAGTACTAAACACAACATGCAGATAAGACGTGATGGCAGGTATAATCCCATAGCATATCCTCTAGGGACCTTTAATGTCTGCAGCATATTTAGTTCATTCAAATTCATCCTGCTGTTGTGGAGACAAAATTATCAACCTTAGTCTTAGTCTTCTAGCTCCACCTGGTAACCATGAGGATCTGCTTGAAATGTGAAGACAGTCCATGCAGTGGTTTAGAAGTTTCAATCTGGACCAATGTGGTCAACTGACCAATATTGTTGCTGCTGCCATAATGTGATTACTGGAATACCGTGTTTTACATGACGGAGGAACAAACACACCCACAGCCTTCAGTTGTGTTTGACTGGCATAAACTGTTCACAGGAGCAAGTCACAGGGCCTGACTTACTAAAGGTTTGCGTGTGTAAAAATGTGTGCAAACTTGATTGCACGCACAAATATGTGTTGAAGCTGATCTACTAACTGGGCGATTGCATCTTTTAAATGGGCCAAACAGCAGGCGCAATACATACATGTTTGCCTTAATGAATATGCACCTTCAGCCCAATGAATGACAGCAGGTGTCCCAGTTACCTGCTCAGCTACAGTGGTTTTCTTTTGTTCTTCGCCTTCTATCTCCTCATCTTATCTTCATTTTATCTGTTCTCTTCTTGTTTTACCAACCGCATTTACTTACAGATAATCTCCCTCGTTTCTTTTGCTGCAGCTCAACGATATGTCGATTTGCCCTCTCTATTCATCTAGCGGATCAAATTTCATTCTTCGTTTGCAGCCATCCAGTTGTCTGAAATGATAGTGAACCCTCATTAAATACTGCGGTTTGCGCGTGTTGTCATTTAGCTGGTTACTCTTTGTACCCGTTTTGCGTGCACTAACCAAACACTCAAAATTTTGACCAGGAGCACGCAATGTAGCACCCCTTATCTGAGATCTTATTAAATCAGGCTCATAGTCATTTATTGATTATGTGTTGCACCTGTGTACCTGCTGCACCTGTGTCAGTCAGACCAGCAGCGCACAACAATTTAACAGGTATTGCCACCATGATCAATGCCATAAGAAGACTAGATGGCTAACCCAAGGCTGCTGCCCAGTAACAGGGCGTCACCGCATGACTGCCATCTTGTCTCAGTCCACTCACTCCCTCAAGCATTATGCCCATGGTGCACCTTCTACTATAAGAACCAGAACTTGCTCAGTTTTTGAATGATTTTCAAACTGTTTGGTTTGTTATGAATGTCAGAAATGCAGCTATGATACTGCTTAAAATACAAATAACTTTCATCATGTACTTTTCTTTCAAAGTAACAGTATGTAAATAGTTAAAGTGATAGCTATATACAGACAAATTCCACAGAGTTATGAATAGTTTTGCAGTGTGGATGGCTGGATCACCCATTTACTGCAGCCAGAGTGAGAGTAAGTCAACCGATGCAAGATGGCCACCTGTGAGTTACATCTGCACGTAGTCTGATCCACCCCGCTGGTCCATGCTGCAAGTGCCGTTAAACACAAGGCACCATCCTGGGTCACGGCACTTTGAGTGAAGTTTATTCAGATGACTTACATACACCCACACCACAATCCCAAATAATTTCAGGTGTTTTGTCATCTGCCTGGACTCCTGTAATTTTAGTCATTATTTCAACACAGTCGGTTTTCTAATAGACCTTCACCATGGTGCCAGATGTGATTACTATGGTGATTTGTGACATATTTGTGAGTCTCATATTTCCTCTTTGAAAACAAAAAATCCAACGAATTAATATGCTACGGTATGTGATTCACTCTGCACAGGGTCTGAGGTAACATAAGGATAAGTGCTCTAAGGTTTGAATGTGTTTTTGGGCCATAGAAGTGACTCAGCAGACACATAGCTGTAGCAGACCTTAGGCAGTCAGGAGATAATGGCATGAGAGCTGAAATGCAATATGGGTCATTTGTTTGACAGTAAATTAAGCTCTTAAAGCCCCCTAGGGTTTTATCAGTAAGTTCAACAAACCACAGTGATTCAGGAAACTTTGAGATCCTTTTTACTTCAGCTAAAGTAACAAGATTATGGTATTAAAACACTCCATGAAGGTTTACTCATACAAAAGTTTTAGTTGGACCTCTACAGAAGTTGAGGCAGGTCAGACTGTAGAAATGACCTATACTTGGGACTTCTGGGAAACTCCAAAGTCGGTATGAGCACACTCTTCCTTCCAGGGAGGTGAGGTCTGCAGCAGCTCAGTAACATTAAATGTAAATCTCATCTTCACTCCTAATATTGACACTGGTGACATCCATTATTTGCTTTTCATTCTAAATGCACACAAGCTAGCAGCTTTGATGCTGGTCTCTGACGGTTTGTGGGCCACTGGAAACTACTCTACAGGGAGCAGAAAGTTGTCAAGCTGCAGCCCAGGAACAGAAAGAACATTGTAGGACCTGATTAAAATGCAGGTAAACACAGTGTCTGAAACTTGATACGTTGCTATAATTGGAAAAGGTCAGTCTACAGCCTATCTGCATTAAGGAAAGCCTGGACATGAACCATCTCTGTTCATCTTTGAGTCTAAGAAATCATGGATAGAGAAAGTTCCTCTCTAATTGGACTGCTTAAGTTTACAAATCCTGCAATGGACAGGTCAGGATAATGAGCCCAAATAAAAAGAGAAGACAGAAGAAGGTCATTCGCATCGTGACTCTTTGGCAGTGGACAAAAGACTTCTCGCCACTGGCACAAAAGGATCTTGGCAGAGATACACAGTCACCTTTTAACCTCAGCTCTGTTCTACTTTTAAAACATTAAGCATTTGTCTTGTCTCCCCAATTCATAAATACTTAAAGTCATGTTAGGTAACAACCGGATCAGTCACATTTGCCACCGCAACGCACCCTGACACCTATAATAATGAAACTGCCTCCAGGTGAGGACCAGCAGTCCTGCTCCTTGACAGTCATGTGAAGATAACCTGGCTTGTTGCCACAATTGTCCAGCCCATCACACATGGGCTGAGAAAAAGCCTTACGGACTTACACGGAGTTCATGGGGTGAGCACATGCTTGAGTACAGCTCAGCTCACTTCAACCCTCCGGTACTCCAGCTACAACCACGATAATCCTAAAACCACAGCAAGGGCCTACGGTACCATTCATCACTGCCAGGTTGCCGGCCACAACACATTAGTTAGGAATCGTTTGCCCTTCCACACCAATACTCACCACTGAGGACAACACAAGCAGTGGTCTATAGTAGGCAAACTGCTGTGCTGGAGGGTACACACTCACAAACTGTGGTGTACAGGGGCACAGGTAACACACTGTTCTCTATTTGTGTTCTGGTTAAAGCTCATATGTCCTCACCATGATAAAAACTATAGTGTTTCTCATATTGTTGCCACACCAGCATGCAAATCACTTGACCGCGTCCTGCCCGGAGAAACAATTGATTACTGAGCAAGCCATGCGTTCATGTGTAATTAAATATCCAACATAATTAGTTAAGAGGCAGGTTTGAATTAATCAGGTCTAATTAATCAACCTTTTCCTTATTTGTCTGTTTGCTCCAAAAGAGATTTTGGTGTGTAAGCTTATTCAGCTGGCCAAGCAAATGAGGTCTGCATGCTGTAAGCTTTTCTGTTTTGCTGCAGACCGGAAAAAGCCAGCGTAAAAACAATGAAGATATATGACTTTTAGTATCTGTTATGATTTCAGATAATGCATCAAAAAGGAGCATGTGGCACTTGAAATGAAGGGGGTGTCAAAGGTGATATTGTGTAATTACAGTGATCATTAAATGAGGTGGAAGCTACACTTCTTTTTTCTTCCCGTCTGCGTGAGCAGTGATCCGAGCGTTGCCCGGAAAGAAGGAGAGAAGGGGTAGAAAACCTGCAGCACTCGTATTTGCACTCGATCAGTTCAAGTTCTTTTCTTCTTTTTTTTGCTATAATTAATTATCTTCAGTAAATTAGGTGGAATACGGTGTGTGAGACCGAAACAGCATGTTGGGACCTTCCTGTCTGTTTGCAGGAGGAAGCTTGAGGTCCATCAACTGTAACTGTGCTGATTAAAACAAAACCCAACCAATTATAGCAGAGAAAATGACTCTGACAATAAAATCTGATTTGCTGTCATTAACTGGTGCAGAGCTGGTCACATTCACACACACATACACACACACACACAGGAGGCAGCATGAAGCACACATACACACTGAATCCATCTAAATCTCCACTCCGTGTGTGCAGTGCATCCAGCAGGCCACGTACATACAGTGTGAATGGTTACCCATGATGCACTGTTGACCAGCTAATAAAGTTTCAAGTTCAGTCATCAGAAGGAAAATAAATCTGAGAATAGTAATGAAACAAATGGCATGCGTGTAATAAAAGCAGGTCACCATGATAATAATTTACCGTAAAGTAGTCCCACGGAGCTTGTTGGTTTCAGCAAACAACAAATGAATGAACAAGCGGGACAAATTAATTAGCTGACTGTTTCAATTATAAATATGTGATGTGGCAATGTGCCAGCAAAGATTCTTGTGCAGGCCAATTCAGATTTCCATTTCATCAAACGAGACGACTAAGGATATGTCGACTGAGGCTGGTGGAAAAACAGGTTAACCAATAGTGGCTTATAATTGACTCCATTGTAATTATTGCAACACTGTCAAATGAATACCCAAGAGCTATAACATGTGCCTAAACTGAAAACAGCATCTTGGCTTGATCTGGGAATTTTTTAACCCTGTCTCCTAAAAACGTGTTTCTACACAAAAGCAATGGCTTCAGACACAATATATTAATTTACATTTTACCAAAGTGCTTTTGTTCCACCTCACCGTCTCCCTGTTGAATACGCTGCCACTCATTCATTCAAAAGAACAGTTTGATCTGCACATAACTGAGCCAGTGATTATGTTTGCTGTTGCAGTTTAGCTTCATTTTTTAGTGTGTAAAAGCAATTTCATGGAGACAGAGCTGGAAGTGTTGTATGTCTGCTAAAGCTAAATTACATTTAGTATGAGGATACAAGACGGCTTCCATCTTATTTTACACTTACAGTGGTTTTTGTGTACCAACTTGCTGCTTTGCAGATACAGTAGAAGATGCTGAATCACATCTTGCAATTGGCTCTGAAGGGTTTTTATTGTTTCAGCAATTAAAGATCTTCTAGGTGTTTATAGACTCAGCCAGCTCCAAGCTGTGATACTGTAATTACAAACAAGCCATATCTCTTAATGTTCCCTTTAAATCATTCCAGGTGTGGAACAGCCATATTAGCCATGTTAGAAGATATGTGATGCATTCAGCTGCATCGTATTTAATATATATTTCAGTTTAAAAGCTGCAGTGGGCCCAACTCAGTGGGTGGGATCCTGCTGTGAACCCAGAAGTTAGACTGGAGCTGCACATCCTCTATAAATGAACTAGTTTATGGAGCATCTAAACACTCCATAAACCATAGCTTACACTACGATCCATTATGTTTAACACATGATTGACAACTGGCAAGTATTTTATGGGTTTGGTGGTAAGTATAACCCAATAATGTGTCATGTAATGCCCTGTGATTAACAACATGTCCAGGCTGCTAATAAGAACAGCCAGCAACTGACTTTCATTATTACCCTGCAGAAGCTTTTTCATTAGTTTGGCTCAAGTGAGACATTTACAAGAGACTGACATCCAATTAAAACAAATACCTGGTTAATCTGTGTTGATATTTTCTAACTCAACAAAGATTGATTTGTCCCACAGATGATGCTTTAGGGACCACTGCTTGTTTATGGGCCTTAAATTTGCATTGTGGGAGTGTTTGAGTCATTTCTACTGTCGTATATTGATGTGTAGATGAAAAGAAGTCACCACTGCCGACACGTCTCCACATTTAAAAACTTAATTACAAAAAAGAACAATGTCAAAAAAACGCCATCAGATCTGTGGAAGTCTCTGGTGCCAATTGTTAAACTTCCCGTTCTGCTCAAAATACTCTCTTTATATATGTTTCTCCTCACCAGAATCCCACCTTTTCTTAACAGAGGGAGGGGCCCTTCCCAGAGGGTATATGACCTATGACTTGTCCTTTGACCTTTAGGCTGCAGAAAATCATGGGGTCATATCGAACGGGCCCTTATCTTTTGCAAAACAGGAAACAGGGTCTAAAGAAGAACACATTACCTGAGGCAAGGGTGAAGGGTCTAAAGAGAGACACATTCCACA
This sequence comes from Selene dorsalis, assembly GCA_900303245.1. NCBI lineage: Eukaryota > Metazoa > Chordata > Actinopteri > Carangiformes > Carangidae > Selene > Selene dorsalis. The sequence continues at coordinate 7,377 of OMNW01010044.1, read as the reverse complement.
AGGTAGAAAACAAAAAGGACCAAATATTTCACTACACAACGATGTCCACAAAACAAATCAACACTAAACTTGGATTGCCTCATGGATGTGGTAGAAAATATTAATATTATCTGCTCAGCATGAAAACGACTAAGCAGGTGTCTACCTGGAGAACATGAACGTGGATCACTTAGCACCTACAGCCAGATGCTTTTAACATGAGTTGCTGCGTGGATTTCCATTCATCTGCGGACACAAACACACCTTGAAATGATTGTCAAGTTGCTCTGTCTCTGTTAGATATATACAGTAAATACTGTTTGCTAGCATGTTAGCCAGCCCCAGGTGGACAAAAATCACTTCATGCAATTTCAGTGCAAATACAGTTACAAATATTTAACACAACTTAGAAACTACAAAGCTAAGTGCTTTAAACCCATTATTCTTATAGTTTTTTCCCTCCTTGTTACTTTTATATACACTGTAATTATTGCATAGCTTCACCATATTGATAATACGGCACATTCAAAAGCATTATAATCAACATATGTATTCAAATGCTTTTATTCTCTCCTCAGACATGTTGCTCGATACAAATGTTTTTTTTATGTGCATTTTTATTGATGTACATTTGGCAGAAACAAGCCGAAGTGGCCACAGCACCAGTTGTCGCAGGATTGTCTTCCATTGGCAGCCCAAGGGGTTTGGTTATAATGAGGACCTGTAGGGATACGTTACAGAAGTGGACAGAGTAAATCACTCCTCGCGGTGATGCCCTTTTTATTTATTCAGCACCACAGTGGTGAGGCTGAGGAGATGAGCTGTATTTCTCCTCAGGTCTCTGAGTAAAGAATGAAGAGTCTTGGGCAGGGGATATGAAGATGCTGTTTAGCACAGTTGTCTCACTGTTGTACAAATCCAGGGTCTTAGTCTTATAGTATCTCTCGGGTTGTTCTCCATTTGCAAGTCAGTGCAGCTGCTACTACAACTCACTGTAAGAGAGGACTGTGAGTGAATGTTTTAAGTAATGACAATATGGTGGTTGTTGTTGTTGTTGTTTTGTTTTGTACATATTGTGTTCATATATTGAAGGCATTTATTTGAGTCCCAGATTCTCCTATGTTGTTATTGGTACGTATATCAAATGAACACACAAGGCTGGAGAACCCAGCATCTACAGGCAGGGGATGATGGGATCTTGAGTAAGTACTGCAATTGAGCAACCAGACCATTTTTTATGTGTTGGGTGTTCGTTCTGAAGCCATAAGGTAGATTTAGAAGAGCATCCATCCAGGATTTACCTTGAGCCTTTTATTCATTTTGGGGGGAAGGTTTTTACATGACATGAATACAGAATTAAAAACAGGCTGTCATTGGTTGCCAGACAGATTTACAGTGTCATTTACACTCGCTGGCATTTCAAGAGACAGTGACACTGATGTTTCTTTCATATCATCAAAATGGATTATGGAAGGAAATTACACTGAAATGGAAATTCCTATTCAGCTGTTTCCAGACGACAGGCCTCCACAATTTAGGCTCAGTGTGCATCAGGGGAAGTGATGTAGTGGACAGCAGAGAGAGATCTGCTAACCAAGGGAAACAGAAGAAAGCAAAGCTAAACAGAAGGGACAGGCCACCACTTCTCCTTCTCCATCCTCTTCACTTCCGTTCACATGTGCACATTTGTTTTACAGGGCTCCGAGCTGAAGGGCGATCAATACTTAATTTAGTTCCACATCCGGCCATCTTTACAAACTTCTTTCGATTATCCGTGTATTATTCCAACAGTGCAGTTCCTCTACTCCGGAATTACTGCTGCAGAAAACTTTTTTGTTTTGTTTTGTCAAGCCTAATTTTTGATCTTCTGTCATCTTTATCTCCATGCCCAACAGACTGAAAGGATATTTTCAGCTGTGTCAGTGTGGTCAGATCTCTTTGCAAAAAGAGGGAGTTGATGAACTGTGCAAGCAGGTGTCCTGTGGCTGCAGCATTTCACACTAGAATAGTCAAAACCAAAAACATGAATGTAGGTTGTGTACAAGCGATCAGATCTTCACAAAGCCTCTTAGCACAATAACACAAACACTTATATACAAGCAGACCACTCACACTTTATTGTTCAAATGTCCATATGACAGGTGAGGAAGTGCAGTCTCTCCTCTGTCCTGTCAGTCACAGAGGCTCCGACAAGAGACCTTGTAAGTCCTCTTTTAAATGGCTTAAAGCTTCCCTCTCATTCAGTGAGCCTCATTTTGTCCAGTCACGCTGAAGTTGGCCGGTCAAAGGTCAACCACTACTTCAGAAGTAACTCGACGCTATGGTAAGTGTTTTGTTGTTCTACTAAGTGTTCCTGGCAATCAAACTGACTTCGTTAGGCTATCGTTGTGCGAGCCTGTAATTTGGAGTCAGGCCTGGATGCTAATTTCACTCTGAATGAGACTGCTGGTGTGGCAGCTCCACAGACACATCACAGTGAATCAGCATTTAACATTGTGTCGTGAAATGATCAGAAAGCACATGCATACACACACAAAAAGCAAAAATTGAGAGATAATTATTGAGCCCTTCATTTTTATTTCCACCTGTGCCATCTGTGCAGCTTTGCCAGAGTATGAATCACCAATCTAATTCAAATCTAAAGGGACACATGCCAGCAGGGCCAGCGACTCTCCTGAGTCTATCATCAATACAGCCTACACAGGCTCCTGGCTTCCTAACCCACACCAGCTGCCAAGACTTTTTGAGAGATATATTTATCCTTAGCAGTTTTGGGCTGTTTCTCCAAGAATTGGCATATTTTACAAACAAGGAGGGAAAGAGGAAGTAAAGAGAGGGTAAAGTGAGGGCAGAGATGGAGGGCAAAAGAATCTGAACAAAAAAGAGGAAGAAAAGTAAAGTACAGCTGCTCGGTCAAAACCTTTGACTGAGCCTTAAACAGACCTTCTGTTTAGAGAACTTTCAACCAAATCTTTTATGTTTAACTGTCCTTCATTGCTAAAAATCTCTTCAATCACACTGAACTGCACTGAATGCCAAATCCAGTATACAAGAAACCAGCTGTAGGACTTCAATCATCACACAGAGAGCTGGAAATCAAACTAGTGTAAAGTGGGAGGGAAGTTGCTGATTGAATGGCTCATTGATATTTATTTATGTGGTGACATAGTAACTAGAAATGATGAAAAAATTGATTTTTAGACATTTTCAGAATGAATGTTATCAGAAAGTGTGTAAAACTAGGCTGTATAACTTCTGAGAAAGAAAATCACACTCTTTCACTTGCAGATAAAAAAAAAAATCTATTGCCATGTTGAGCGTCAGTTCCTGTGTTGATGATGGTGACAGATTTACAACTCAAAGTATTTAACCATTTTTAAAATAATGGTTTGTTGATTTCAGATTTTCCATTCCTGGTTGCAGGTTGCTGTCCATTTTAAACAGTCATTGGTTTGATTAGCTGCCAGCTAGTTAGCTAAGTCATCTAATGTTTTTTAATGTTTCAAACACAATACTGTGGTGAAATCTAGACGTAAACTGAGCTTACATAACCTTTTACCTCACAAATTAGTTGTTGACTACTTTACTCTTGACCCTTTGCAAGACACATGAGTCTAAAAATGTAGCCTGTCCACTAATGATTGCTTATTTAAGAGCACAGTGTTTAATCTTCTCCCTACACTTCAGCCAGAAATAACCCATATAACCGTCTGAATGGGGTATGGCACTTCTCTGCTTTATAACAGAAAATGACCCTTAGTTACACTAAGCAACTTTTGAGCCCCATGAGCTGCACAAAAATGCTGTTACTATTTAAAACAATAACAATTTTGCTATGCAATTATCCCCAGGCTAATTGGCCATTGTTCTCAGAGGGCTAATTGATCTGGTCTAATGGTGCTCCAAGCTGTCTGAGAATGTCTCAGCTATTTATTGTTATTAAGCATTAACATTTACAGTCCAGCTGAGGGGTACAATGTCACACCATTTTCACTTCCATTAATGCACCTCTGCCGAATATTGTCAGCTCAGGGCTTTTTAAAATGACTTAAAACTGTAATTAGTTTATTGGTCCTCATTGAGTATTGGATGGGTCAGCTGTTATTGAAAACAGGTCTTACAGTACATTTAAAGCTCTTACATAGTGAACTATTACAGGGAATTAGTTAGATAGTTAGTCAGCACCCACAGTAATATACAAGAGCCATTTAAAGAGGCTAATCCATGAAGAGTAAGAAAAAACTAAATGCACATGACCTTATACCACTCCTTTGAAAGGTTAGGAAAATGCCACACATCTCTCCTACACTTAATCACACCCACCATGTTTCACTGAAGTGGTCAAAACCTCCTCTGGTCAGAGAGACCACCCAGCAGCTGCCCACAGTCCCGTCCACCTTGAAGTACAACGGTCTGAGACCACTTTTCTATTCTATAGGAAGCAGTTCCTCTTCATTTAATGTTAGACAAGTAGATGAGAATATGCAAATGTAAATGTGAAGGTTGGCTGATGTAGGCTGGAGGAAAACACATCTCTATAAATCTCTATAAACAAATGTATAAATACTCATCTCCTTCCTTCCTATCCTATTCACACACTAACACGATAGATAGTCAGGGGAAGCAAACATGCTTTGTTTTTCCTGCCTTAAAGACAGACCAAGAGGAGGAATATCATTAGGTTTGTAAAACAGGCCTATCCTGTGAGCAGAGGAGTCAAATGGGTCAGAGGATTACATTGTTCATTTTAATGCTCTCTTCTAAACCCACGCACCTCCAACAGTTCAAGCCCATACATCTACAGTAGACTAATGTGACTTACCTCTATTTTGTTTCACCAGCTTCCGCCACCCTCTGACTTGTACTCTGCTGTTACCAGTCTGTCTCAGGACCCAATTGTGCATCTCTTGCATCCTTTTCTTTTTATTAAATCCGAGCCACTGGTGGCTGTATTTGGCAGCTTCACTAACTTCCATAATGTACTTAATTTGTACATTTTGATGAGCTGCTGCCAGAAGCCCAGACCATGAATCCTCCAGCGTGAGCGAGATGCTAATGGGTGTGATCCATACCCACAGCACAGCACCAGCCTTTCAAGCCTCACTGTTCAGCGTTCTGGTTTCATTAAAATACTGCCTCTTTCTATTCACTGGAATGTCCTTGGAGATTTGTGCAACAAACCAAAGAACACAAAAAAGCAACAATATTCTCGTGATGACTTTTTAATCTATTTTATCTCCTTTCTAGAAACCCGATAAGGATTATTATTATACTAAGAAGAAGATTTCAGAATTGTTCCACACTCATTGCTCCTTTATAATGTAATTTAAGCCCAAATTTCTCCTCCGGATTCAAGCCAGACATGACTTTGCCAAGGGGTATGTGTTGGATTCACACTTGGGCCACAACAGCCCATGAGGGATGAAACCTCATCAGTACTGTAGGTCTGGCCACTGACTAACAGCACTCCCCTGTGGTGAGTCTGTATTGTTACAGTTTCTGAGAGTCATAATAAAGAGTGAAAAGTTGGATATCATACACAATTATACCCTTCACCCATTTCCTGTGTGTGTATATATAGATTTGTATTTAGGTATGGATGATATGTATTCTCTATCTACAGAGCTGAGACAGATGTATGAATGAGGTTTATATCAGGTCACATTTACCTGAGTGATTTGAAATTTCACACCACCTGTGCATTGTGGTAGATGTTTTTTTTTTTTGCAAAAGCATCTTGCCTCTGTGATTGCTACAGAAACAAGTTTTACTCTGATGTGCTCCGGGTAATGCAACACAATCATTATATGCAATTTTGGTTCGGGACTAAAAGTCATCAGCTCTCATACGATGAGCCGTCAGTGTTTAAACAGACAGATATCAGATGTCCTTGGGCTGGAAAACATAGGCTAGATTAGTCTGGGGAATAGAAGGAAACAAATAAAAGATGCAACGAGGCAATACCAACTGTTACTGCACCAGTTGTAATTTGGAGGAGCTTCACCGCCGCAGAGTTGTGATTTGAATAGTTTACAAGACAGTTTCCATTGGGAAATGATACCTCCGTCATGATGCTGCAGCAATCACTCACTGATTTGAGTGTGTTTTTCTTGATACTCTGCTGTTAAATATGGCTTCACAAAACCCTCTCACCCCTACATGTAATTACAAGTTACCATTATAGTGAGAAAAAACATGGTCTCCAATCTTGGTGACGTAACATGTATAAACTCCACACCTCATGCAGTGAGGGGACAGTGAAAACCACCGCACCACTGTGCTGCTGCCCAGAATGACAATTCAGCAACCTTGGTATAAATGTTGCACACTTCTAATCAGTGCTCAGTATTGAATAATGAAGTTACATTAATGACAGCTTGCAACAAACCAATGAGAAGAGCAAATCCATCCATTGTCTACACTGATTATTCGTTTAGGGTCCTGGTGCGGCTGGAGCCAGTCACACACACACAATTTAGAGTCACCAAACAACCTAGTGTGTGTACGCACAAAGACATGGGGGGAACAAGCAAACTGCACCCCAGGGCCAGGAATCAAACCCAGAACATTCTTGCTGGGAGGCGAGGGTGCTGACCACCTTTCCACCGTCCCAACCTGAGACAAAAACCTCTCTCGTACAATGACTGTTATAAACTGTTGCAACTTTGTCAGAAAACTCAGTGGGTTGAATATAAGTGAACATGCTTAGGGCCTTTAGTAAACACTGTTCTTCATGGTATTCATCTTCCCATATACTCAAGACCACAAGACTCATGTGAAAGCATTTTCAATAAGTTTTACTGTCAGTGCCTCTGTTATATATCATAGCTAAGGTGGCCTCTGGGCTTTGAGAGGGCCCGTGATATTAACTCACAAGATATGACTTATGGCTCACCAACATACTGTATTTGCAACAGGACTCGTAACCTCCCACCTGCGACCATCAATCCAACAAGTGTAGGCCGAACCACTTGGATATGATGATGATATAATGTAGAAATGAACATTCAAGCTGTGGTTGAGTGCTAAAGCCTTTACAGTGAGGGTGCTACATTTAGAGATCAAGCATGATGAGAGATGTCCCAGTCACATATCAGCGACAGGCGAAATGATGCAAACTAGAAAAGGCATTGGCCACCAGCTCTCTCATTTATCAAAAGTTTTACAAAGTCAACCAAAGCTGACCCTCCCTCGGTGATAACTTCAGTTTGAGGGGAGATTGGTCACTCTAATGTAACCCCTCCGGCTGTGATGATGAGAGAGGAGTAGTAGGGAGTCAATGATGTCGGGGGGTGTAAATGGTCAGTGGAGGGGTGAGGAGGATGACAAGGACAGAGGGGAAAGAGTGGGCAATGGAAAGAGGGAGGAAAGAGTGAGTTGAAGAGAAAAGAGGTGGGG
>OMNW01010043.1:23522-34438 GCA_900303245.1 Selene dorsalis | reverse complement strand
CCCCCCCCCCCACATAAATGATTTATGTCACCATCATACATTAGCTGTTAAACTCCAACATGGCGGCCCCCACCTGTGCTGTCCAAAATCCTTTTACAACTCTTTTCACCTTTTTAAATTTGTGTATCTGTTCAATTTCTTTCTAACTCTCAATGCTTCGTGACTGGAACTTTATTTCTACAGGTCTGTTTAAACTGTTGTTACAGTCTCTGAGTCTTCATCCATCAATGTAAGTCTTAGTCTGAGACTCTGTATCTTTCCTCCCTCTAAATTATTCTGTCACCCTCTCCACACACATCCTTGTCTCTTCTTTCTCCATGGTCTGCTAAATGTTTAGCTTTTCAGTTGGGGGGATTTGGTAAAAACCGGATTAATCAGTCAAACCCTGAGCAGTGAATGAATGTACGACATTTCTCTCCTTTTTTTTTTTTTTTCGGAGTCCTGAAAAGTCATCACTCCAGCTGCGGTCCGGCGAACGTTTAAGAAGGCAGAGAAATTCAAATTCTTTCCATAATCCCCAGAAAGGCTAAGCCACCCTACTACCCGTTGTGTTCATCAAGCCAAGGTGCCAGTGAATTCTTTCGCTGTTTTAAGCAGCTTACAGAGTTCAGCTGATCCGATTTAGATGTCGACAGGGAAAAATATGTAAAAGGGGGGCTCCCTTCTTCTCTGATGGCAGTTGAGTATGGTGAGTCCTCTAACACACTTCTGAAGAAAGTGCTCTAGCCACTGTCTCCCTTACTGCAGGTGTACAAATGATTACAGCTTGATTTGTTGAGGGCGAAAAGAGGCAAGAGAATCCTGGTTCCTTTCTTTTCTTTCACGTCTGATCTGAGACTAGAAGACGGTAGTTGTTGCAGGTCTGGTGTCAACATCAGCCTCGTCGATGTGTTGCCTACAGATTCACATTGTTTAGTCATATTTGGTCTTGTGATGAGCCCACAGGTTTGGAAAAGTGTGTGTGGTAAAGTGTGTTGTAAGGGGCATGAAGCTGTGTTAAGTGAAGTTAAGTGGGGATAATCAATTAGCAAATCACAGTTATTCACTAATAATTCTGATAATGTATTTAGTCTCAGATGTGTCTCTTTTAATTTGAATCTGATGCTGCAGCATGGCATCCAGAATGACATGGTTGAATATATGCTGTGATATGATGTGATATAGCATTGTGCAATCAGCTGCCTGTCTGTGAGCTGGTGGTGGATTGTCCGTGGTAAAAAATAGAGAAAAGTGAACAGGAGTGCACAGAGAACCAAGGCTCTTTCTCCTCTTAGTCATTTTCATTAGGCTCAGCCTCTCCTTCTGACTGACTTGCTCCATATACTTGTATCCACAGGGAGTACTCTATTTTAAAAGTTAAAAGAATGACTGGTTGAAAAACATGACAGTAGAAAGAATATGCTCTTGAGATGAAGACGTCAAAGATACATATTCAGTGTTTTGATATGTAGGACATATCAGAAGTATCTGCACTTCTGTTCTCATTGGTATATGGTTTAAGGTGGTATTTTGGTCAAATTCCCTTCATTATGTTACCAAGAGTCCAGCAATATCTGACTTATGGCTTACAATACTGACTTACTAAATGTTTGTGATTTAAACAGACTGGATTAATTCAGCATTCAGTTTATGTATACAAGTGTGTATATGTGAGAAAGATAAAAGTGACAGGAAAAGAGTGGCAAAGCCAAAACCTCAGAGGCAAAAGCTTGTGTAAGGAAAAGAAAAAATGTGAGAAATAAATACACCAACGCACGAAGAAAGTGAGGAGCAGTAGGAGAGTGAACAATCAGCAGGGGGTGATCAAGAGATGAGAGGAGAGAGAGAAACAAACTGTTTCTACAGTATGTGCCCTGTGGCTCTGTCGTCCTATCAGACAACCTGCTTTCATGATGAATTCATTATGTCAGCTGCTTCTGGTCAATGTGTGTGTGTGTGTGTGTGTGTACAGCTGTTCCAGCACCAGCACTAGTTTTGTGAATTCCACCGGTACTACCTATGATACTGGACCATGAAGTGGTGAGTGGCGTACATGATGCCAGGCACTGATCTGCTACCAAATAATTTATTAATAAACTTTACAGTTTCACACTTGGATTTAAAAAAAACAACAAAAAGTTTTCCTGGGAATCAGTTCTTCTTTACTTTTTCAGAAACAGTGGCCTACACAGGTTGGAGCTACCAGCAAGAGCTAGGGCAGCAAAGGAGAATGTCTGGTAAATAGTGCAATGTTAGCCATTAATGAAATGTCTACAATATGGAAATATATGACACTAGAAAGTCCCACTAGTATCAAGGCAACATGTGCAGTGTGTGAGCCTTTGGTTTCTAGGGAGGAGTGTTAGTACAACTAGTGCAGGGAGTGATTTATTCTTTAAGATTGACAGTCAAATTAGATGATAATACGATAATTAATGATCTTGTAACATTTATTTAAGCAACGGTATTGGATTGGTTTGGGCTATTACACAAGTCCAGGTATTAGAAGTATGTATAATACTGTCATACACTCCAGTCAAATGCCAAAAGGGAGATTTTGAGTCAACCTGTTTGAATGTGTTCATGCCTGCAGGAGAGTGTTCATTAGTGAGCATGTACTGTACATTACATGTTTCAAAGTGTGTGCACACCCAACATGTTGTAGAGCTGGAGGATTGTGCAAGAGTAACAAAATGCTACTACACCACCAGAGATAAACAGTGAGTCATGATGATGCAGGATATCCTGTGTGTAGAAAAGCATAGAAATACACCCCAACATGCACGGACTGTAAGCGTTTATGTGTGCTGCCAACATGCTGTTATCTGCGACACTATTTCACAACCTGCACTGCTCTGTAACCTTGTCTGAATCAGAAAGACCCCCAAAAAATCCCTGAAATGTAAAATAGGTAGATACAGAGAGAGTGTTTAGGGGAGAGCGAGAGAGAATGTTGGAGGGAGGATGATTATCTTTTCCATCTGTCTCTGTCAACTCTTTCCTTCCTCTATTACTACACACACCACCAACACACACACTTACACAGACACGCACAATATCCTATACACTGTGTACTGCTTTTGGTCCCTGGTGACCGAAGCAAATTCCCTAAATGCCAGCGGCCTCATTAAGGTCAATAGGAGGATGATAACGTGTATGTGTATGTGTGTGTCCATGTGAAGGAATTTCAGTGAACACACACACTAGTAGGCTTTGGACAAAACTATGACGACCATTCAGGGAATCAATCCTTTATCTAGACGTGTCAGATTTCAGTCCCAACCAATAAACTACAACATACACGAGAGAAAGAAAGGATACAGCACATTGGAAAGCCGACAACATGACTGAAGTATATGTGAAAGAATGCAGTAAATATCTCAGACATTCTTCCACCCTCACGGTCAGGCTTCTCCAACACAGCAGAGATCAGGCCCACAGTGTGTGCACTTCGTAAGAGCTTTTACATTTAGGGATATTGTTGCAACTCCTTCCTGGTACACAGGAAGTGATGTCTGTTATTGTTCCATCTTGTTTGGATAAGTAGCACAAGAGACAGTGACAATCTCCATGTCGGAAGAAACAAAGTGCTGACGCTGTACACAAAAGCAACTTTTTTTTGCAAACGAAAGTCCCAGAAAATGAAGGTATCACGGTCTCATCTTGAGTGCAGTTCAGCATGTGGCACCAAAGCCATAGTATGAAAATCATAATGACACCAATAAAGAGCTCAACAGTCAACTCTAACCATGCCATCTGAAACAGTAAAACCAGAAGGGCAGAGAGCTGGAGCTCTACTTGACGTGCTCCGGGACCTCTGACCACCTTTGGTCAAATGTATCTGTATCTAAGTGGGAGAAACCAAAAGAGGAATTTTATCATGTTGTCAGACTCTTACAATAACTCCTGGAATGTCGTGTGTGTGCATTTGTTCACACTTCTACAACAGTTTTGGGTATTCACAAAACAAAACTGAGAACTTTCTTCTCTGTTGTGAACAGTTTATCAACTGTGAGGGTGAGGTGTTGAATTTAAGGCGAGGGTTATTGGGCTTAGAGTTAGTGATTGCGTGTGTTTGTTTGTAGAGTCCCTTACCTTGATGTTGCAGGCCTGCTCCATAAGCCTTCGGGCGTTCTCTGCGGCTCTGTAGCGTTTAGGGAGCTGCACTCTGAAGAACTTGAGAGCCCCTTCAAAGTCTGCCTGCAAAAGGTCCTCTTTGGATGTCTGGAGCAAGACATGAGGAGGTGGGAGGAGAGGGGGATGTGGTGGTGGAGACAGACAAATAAAGGACCTTCTTAGGAGCCAGACCCTCAGAGAGTAACCTCCAACACACTGTTCTCCTAATGTGATGGCTGTCATTATATTTTGAGATTCAAGGAGAGGCAACTACCAAAGTTACTGACTGGCTGCACAACTTGATAATAGTTACACTAGTTACACTGATTAATATGAGATGAGATAAGAGTAAAGTCTGGAAAATAAAGAATCACATTTGCTACAGTTCTGGTCAGGAAAGATGAATACGTCTAAACAAGATGCAGTTGTACTCCAATAGTTAGAGTTAGCAGTAGTACAAGACACTACTGTACCAATACCACCATCTTGTGGCCTAATGATGCACAGACACTATAATCCAGCCAGAGATGTTATGCACAACAGAATATGTGAAGAAATATGAGGCTCTTAATCAGTGACAGTACAAGGCTTTTGTGTCAGCTTGGAATGATTGGCTGTTTCATTCATAATTTCAGACGGAGGTTTGAGGCTAGTTACTATTAAACTCAAGGCAACATGACCAGGAGGTGGAAGGAATGAGTGGCCTGTTTTGGACTGACATTTGCACCCCACAGACCTTCTTCTTCTTCCTCTACAGGAATTTACATAGGGATATATTCAGGCAAGATCTTTGGTGAAGTCAGAAAGCAGAAGAGGCTAACCCTGTTTTGAAAGTAAAATTTTAGGCATCTTTAAGAGGAGCAGAATTTGAAAGATTCAAACTAAAAGGACACCAAGACTCAGAGATCAGAGCATGCTCACAGAAGACAAGATAATTGTTGCTTTGGCCAGTATCAGAATTGGAAAAACAGAGGTTGCTTGTTTTGGGAGATGCTTGACTGCTTTCCCATCCTCTGTCCTTGGCTCAGCAGCTTCTTCCATCATGAACACAAGTCCACTACCAACTCTTTATAACTCTAAACCAACCATCCACACATTCTCATCTTCTTTTATCCCACAGCTTTTACCAACCCCACCACCCCACACCTCTCACCGCTAGCAGCCTGGGAACGAAGAGCCGGTGCCCCATCCCAAGGAGACCCATCACCCTGCAGAATGAGTCCGCTGAAGCCTGACTGCTGTGGGCGCTCTCTTCAGCCTTTCCCTCTCCATCCTCCACCGCCCTGCGCACTGCTGGAAGGGGCAGATGGGGGGTCAGGGTCGGTAGAGGGGGCGGAGAGGCCGGAGGGGAGGGTGGAGGAGATGGTGGTGGGGTGGGACAGGGCGAGGGACGGTCCCGCTCTGGGGCCAGGGTGGCAGATGACTCCAGCGTGTCGTCCAAATGTTCCAATGCAGGTTTCCCGGTGGTTGGAGAAGAGTTGGAAGAGGGCTGGTCTGAGGACAGTCAAGCTATTTGTGTGGTCAACTTTGATCAGCTGAGATTTGTTTTGAAGTCAATGTCTAGCCAAACGGACTGAGTCTTGGTGACCGAGGGGACTGACTTTCTGGGAGAAGAAGCTGATAATGCCACATCAGACAGTATCCCAACGGACCGATGTTCAGGAAGCCAGCTACGTAAGAAGCAGATATCCACTTATTGGATCACACAGCAACTCAGCAGGCACATCCCAGGCATGCAGTGTTCAGACTGATCCAGCTCATCGGGGACAGGATAGGATTTGGACAAGTGGACAGGACGTTGGTGGCAGCCACTGAGCTTGTACCACTGTCAGAGCCCAGAAATGGCCACCAGGTGTGATAAAATAACAGTCAGAAGATGACGTATTGAAGCTGCTTTCAGCATTATGCCTTCAGCTACCTGCCAGACTCACTTTGAAATCCAGTCACACTAACAACCCTCATCTTCCCCTGCCAAACTCCCCTAACCAATTCCAATCCACTATGCCGTTGCCTAGCAACAAAGCTGCTCAACACGTGGGCTGCTGCTCCGGCAGACAGCAGCGATGGATAAGTACTCCACCTTTTTTTTTTTTTTTAATTTTTCCTCCAATGACAGACTTCAAAGACGGAGAGAAAATCCCCTCAGTCTGCACAACTGAGTGGCCTTAATGCTCAAGGTTCGGTGTGAGAGAGACAACACATCAAAGCCCTGTTTCCAAATGACAGGCCACACCTGGTATGACACCAACAGGATTTTAGCTTTCTTTGAAATGTAAAATGGACTGAAATAACTGTAAGAGTCCTTTCATCTGAACAGACCCAGTCTGAATCTAAGCAGACCGCCCTGACAAGGCAGAAACAGAGGAGATGTGGTCTGTTTGCATCACAGTGTGACACTTTCCTGCCTTCAGGAAAAGATGATGCTCTGAATGTTTGTATTGGCTTATGGCTGAGTGGATGCTGAACTCGATGAGTCAAGGCAGCTACGCATGGGTTTGGAGAGAGGTAGTAAAATGGAAATAGCTGTCTCTCTGTTTCTTTGTTCTTCCTTTTCACCGATAAAACCCTCTGATCTGAACTCCGTCCACTTCCAACCTGGTCCAGTCAAAAGCTCCAGCATTGACTCCAGTGTCTGTCCCTCTGGCAGATTTTTCAATTAGCAGCAGCCAAGCATCCGGTCTGTATCGGTTAGTAGATCCTTTAGATTTTAAGCCAGCTCCTTCAGAAGAAAAGTCCCTTCTGCTTTTCAACAACACAGGCTAAATGGTTGAGTGTTTGCATGAGTGAGTGTGCTATCAGGAGTGATGGTCCTGGCCAGCTGGGGCGAGGCAAAGAAACCACAGAGCTTCCCGTCCACTGCCTCTCTCTTTTTCAGTGTCTCCTCTCCTACCCTGCTCTCTCAACCCCTCTGTCAACCTTTGTGATGCTAACGGCTAACGGCTAGCAGGGGCGGCTCCGTTGCAGAGGTCTGGGTGGTGGACTGAGGTAGCGTGTTGGAGAAATAGATAGCCAGCCAACAGAGAAGAAGCGAAGGCGGAGGTAGAGGAGTAGGAGGTAATGAAGAGAGAGAACGAAGAACTGAGGGAGAGAAGAGGTTCCAAGCAGGCATCCAAAGGAGGTAAGGATGAAGAGGAAAGAAAATTCATAAAAAAGAAAATTGAACACAGAGCTTCTCTGCTCCAGTTCCAGAGTGCTAATGCTATAGCTTATGCTCCTGTTGTGATGTGGATGCCGACTGCTAAGCAGGAGAGGGAGGGAGGTGAACACAGATGGAGGGAGGGGTGATGAGAGCGGAGAGGAGAGCAGGATGGGTGGAGGAGGGAGGAGGGAGCCTCGAGGGAGAATGCCGTCATGCCTGGCCAATAGGAAGCAGGCACTGGAAACCCCTTCCACCCTCCTCACATCCTCATTTGTTCTCCATTCCCGACCATCTCACCCACCACATCTCTCTCTCTCTCTGACAAACAGAATACATTATTGCTAAAACACAAGGCGGGAGGGCTTTTTAAAACCGGTCATGTATGATTGATTTAGAGAAGACAGCCTGAGTGTACTTGAATTACTGTGTCATATATTCATATTATATTATTACATATTACATTTATTATCATTATTGATACCCTCAGCCAATCTGCAAAATTGGATTGATGTAAATGTATTTCTGTTTTAGGCTGTGTTGCTGGGGAAACATATATCACCTATTATATAGGCAAAATGCATTTTAAATCAGGACACAAATTTGCCAGATTATCACTGTGAAAGGACTGGGGATTAAACATTTTAGCTATTAAATTTCCTAGATCTCCTGTTCTTCTGGACGCCTATTTTCCATCAGCATCTGTAAATTGTATCTGTTAAAAATACTCATATATTAGAAAAAAAAATGTTTATGACCTGGATTTTCTGATGGCTACTAGCAGGTTAAAAACTTCTTCACATGCACTTTCCACCCATTATTAATTCCTGTCATCAACACAATGTCACAAACAGTGATAAATAAGAATTAGGAATGAAAAATAACAATAAGACAATTACTGTAAACAATGACGCTGAGCATTGTGTGCTAACAACTAATGATCTGTCTTTGTACTGGGACCTGGACCACAAAATGATACAAACAAGTCATCAACACTGAGTGTAGTTGAGGTTTCAGCAAGACATCCATTATGACTGCCCCATCAAATGAATGTCCACACTGAAGAACACTGACCTGCAATACGACACAGTCATTGCCAAAACTCATTGATCCGTCCCACCACAAACAGATCTGATAACACAACAACTAGTAAGAGTACACCATCCGGCTCTGATAGCAACGACACATGGTTTTATTGACTTCAAAGAAAATAATGTAATGTCGGGTCATTTCATCTTGTGTTTTTGTCTTTATGTTTTGTTTAGTGTGTGTGCGTACTTGTACTGATCAAACTGATCTATCTAAATCTATGGATTTTTCAGATTCTAAATAACATGTTTAATGAACCTGTGGGGGATTGTGTAAAGAAACCGTGAATCAAGCTACAAATGTATTTTTGTATGTAGAGTGGTTTAATAAGTTAGTGACCTGAGCTGAGGGTAGGGGGGATGCAGACTGAAAACACTTTTTTAACTCATCCTGGTTATACACCTCTAAAAACACATATATTGATAATTAAAGTGTATCATGTAAATACAGCACCATAAATAAATGTAACTCTGAATCCAGTCACTGCAATCTAGTCTGGCAGCTGTTGTGACACATAAGCCTCATTCATCAGTGATGTTTTAGCACAATTAGCCCTTATCCATTTGCTTAATTTGTCTTGAAGGACAGCCTCTTCCCTTCCAGATGAAGTTTCTAATTTGATCACTAGGGGGCGAGGAATGCCAACAAAATAACTGTGTACCTCTCTCTGTCCATCACATCAGAACTCAGACTGAGCATACCTCCTCGCACACAATAACTCTCCTGCACAAGCATGTTTGCTTAAAATGCTTGCTTTGTGGAACAATGGCACTATTAACAATTCAAATATAAAACAATCAATGTGCAATTAATTTCCAAAAATAAATCTTTAGTGCACATAAGGAATACTTTAAATTATTGAATAAGTAAGACTTTTTACTGCCTTTATTGAGGCAAAGTGGTTTTAAATATATCAAAAAATGAGACTTCTCACAAAGTTGAGTTTATCTAAACAAAAGGTTACAATTAAATGAGTGACTGAGGCAAGTACTAACCTTGAGCAAGGCCAGGGCCACATTGAAGATGATGTTCAGACCCTGCAAGAGGAAGCACAATTCGATGTGAAATAAGTAAAATAAGTACAGACAATACTTTCATGCTCACGTATATCAGCAGGTTTTTTAAAATTGCTCATGGCTACCTGTTTCGGCACATGAACATATATGTATATATATATATATACGTATACTTATTTTTGATCACAGTGAAACTGTACGTATGCCCACACTGACACCAGAATATATAGTGTGCCACTTCATAGGGGTGTGATGCTCTGCTGCAGACGCAACTTAAAGAAACAAGATGGTCAAAAATCTGCAGCCAGTCTGGGTAAGAGATGTGACCTCTAAGTGACATTCTCCACTTTGAAATGTCAGTAAAGGGTTCAGCAGAAAAGTTGTTGGTGAAATTGCAAGGACAAAGGAAAAGACATAGGCATGTCCTGAGAATAACATACCTACTTACATTTATATACAGGCGTCAGAAAAGTCCACACATATTGCATTCATAATGATTATATTACACTTTGTTGTTTAAACTGCTTATTGCACAAGGCATACATGTTGGTTATTTCTGAAAACTGAAGCCCAGATAAAACTTGTATTATTAATATAACTAAATGTAAGGATGTTGTTGCTGCAGGACAAAGGCACGTCTTGACCAATACAAAGCACTGACAGAGGTACTGCAAAAAATAGCAATAACAAAAAAAACTAAAACTTCCATTTGTTTTAATCATTTCATTTATTATATTTCTATTTATTGTGCTGTGTATATAATTGTATTAAGAAATTAGTGATATACAAACATACATGCTGTCATCCTATGTCTTTCCTCCCTGTTTTTGTGTTTAAACAATAATTTTGACACAGAGAGAAAGAAAATGTAAAGCTGATGTCAGCACTGCATGGGAACACCCGTCTCCTTGGTCTCCGTGACAACCAGTTCACATGGCAACACAGAGCTAAAAATATCTGGACAGCTCTAAAAATAACCTGGAGAAAGAGAAAAGAAAGGGAGCTCTGCCTTCATATTCCTGTCTTTGCATGCCTCAAGATGGTGCTACAGTGCCGAGGCAGGATCAAAGGTGTGCATGAGAGACAGGAAGATAATCTCAGAGCGGGTGTATCTGAGCAAGACAGATGCATGGGGAGACAGAGATAAACATGCAGAGAGGGGAGATATGATGACATCGGCTGGGAAGGAGATGGGAGAATAGGCAGGGTGATGTGTAAAGGTTCAAGACTAAATGATGAGAACAAAAAAAAAAAAGTTTTACAAATGACCTAAAAAACCTTCACATGCTTTCAAGGTGTGAGTCTGGGAGTCTCCAGCAATCATTAGTCTCTATCAGTGGCAAAATAAGAGATTAATTAATAATAATAAGTCCTGGAGCTATTACAGTGCTCCACTATTTAAGGATATGAAGTAGTACAGAGAGGTTGAATTTTACAAAATAGAGGAATAAATACTTGGGGGGCAAAAAATAAAATCAAAACTTTCACATAGACTTTCATCAGGTGCTGATTGAGTACGAGATTATTAAGAAAAAGGGCTAAACACGTAATGGGGAAAGCCAGAAAAAAAGGAGAGAGGT
>OMNW01010043.1:0-15504 GCA_900303245.1 Selene dorsalis | reverse complement strand
GGGGTGTTCGAAATGTTTCTCACAGCCCTGACAATGTTGTTTTTCCATTTTGCAGTATCGTGACACAAGATCAAGACGATGTAATGCAGTTTCAGTCTTGGTTTTGGAATCGTTAAACCCCTAATTCTGAGATAAACCCCCTGACTTG
Organism: Selene dorsalis; assembly: GCA_900303245.1. Lineage (NCBI taxonomy): Eukaryota > Metazoa > Chordata > Actinopteri > Carangiformes > Carangidae > Selene > Selene dorsalis. Next base: position 15,356 of record OMNW01010043.1, on the reverse strand, counting down.
CAAGGTCAGCAGCACCAGAGCTAAGCACAGATGCCCAGAAAAGACAGAGGAGGTGACCTGCCGTCATTTTCACATATACTCAGCAGTTGTTTAGTGTGACAGCAGTGTTAAACCAAACACAATTTTCTTTTGACATCTTTAAACATCACGTGTTTTTCCAGGCCTTATCTAAATCTACTTGAAATGACTAGTAATGACTGGTAAGAGTTCAGAAACTCCCTTACAGACATGTTGACAGGAAGCTATGTCTTTGATGGACACATGAACTGTAACAGCAGTCAAACCTGCTTACACTGGGTTAAAAGATTCCTTCCCCCTTTCCATCTTTGAAAAATGAGTGCGGACGTCCAGAGCTCCACCGCTGATCTGTACAGCTAATTTGGGGTTTGATGTGGAGGTAATGGAGAAGTCTTGTGGAGCTGTCTGCAGTGTAATCTACAAGCTGACATGCTTGATGGAGTGTGGCATTCACACGTCCCCAACTCGGTTGTGAGAAGTACATGCTGACAGATGGATGGGGGAGGTCCTGGTGGGTGAAATCTAAATTTGTTAGCCTGAGCGGATAGTGGGCTCATAGAGATGGATCATTTCAATCTATATGCCTCGTGTCTCATTACCAGTGAGGACAAGGTTTTTATTCTTATAAATATACACTTTGGGGCACTGTCTGCATAATCTGAAATGCAGGTCGAAAAGATTTTGAACTTGTAAGGTGACAAAAATAATTCCATAATTTGTAATGGTAAACTGGTGAACTGGCCTTTGTAACCTGTAAAAAAATAAATAAAATCAACATGAATGATCAATCATTGTTTATGAAATTGTATAAAAGATCTGTAACAGTAAAAAAAAAAAAAAAGAATAAATAAAGAAATGTAAATAATATCTTCTGTGGCGAAGTTACTCAAAGACACTGTGAAACCACCAGAAACCAAGTTACAATGCAGAGGCTGATGCCACTATAAAAATATAGAAAATTAACTTCAGGTTCAAATGGGTTTTTTTTTTCTTTGAAACAGACATGAAAAAATATTAAATGAGAGATCGAACTGAGCTGAAGAAACAAGTAAAACACAAGCAAGATATGACTTTGACTCTCTCTATAGCATAAGTGACAATCTGTGTGCATCTGTGCTGTGAAAGTGTCCTTGAACAAAACAATGAATATCTTAACACTCTAGACAAGTGTTTCACAGAATTTAGTAAAAGATATGGAAACGAGATGTGAGGGAGACCGTCCCGGCGGGTAAAGAAACGCTATATTCTGTTTATGAGGCACTGAATGAAGGGATTTGTAAAATAAAGAACCGAAGATTTTGTAGCTGAAGTTGTGTTTCCATTATTGCATTGGTTTTCTGTCTGAAATTTTTGGTTCAGTGTATAGTATAAATAAAGTTTCTTGGTTTAATAAGTCAGAGGTCAGATTAAAAGGGGATTCAGAAAGGTAAAAAAAATCCTGCTGGTGTTTTGTTTACAAATATATGGAAGTCTGATCAGGATGTTGGTCACCAGGATGTGAACTAGCATCCTGAATAATGTGTGGATGGAAATACTTGGTGATCACTGGGATACGCAACATTAGCTTGGTTGATGAGGCGTGTTTATGCGTTATCATGCGTAATTTTTTCCCCTGCTTTGTTTAAGTTCTGTTTCCATGGAAATACAGAAGATATTCTCTTTATCAACCTATCTGAAAGTCACAGGTTTTGAATCCCCACACCAGCTGGGAGAATAATGTTCTCCTCTCCCTAAAAAAAACCCCACTGTCAGCGTGTCCTTGAGTGAGGCAGTTAAACCCAGACTGCTGCAGCGGGCCTTCTGAGTGACCACCAGTAGACGTCTGAGGCTGGACAGGTTAGCTGAAAAGTGACTGAGAGGAACATTAAGAGAATGAAACAGAGTTGAAGTGACCTTCCCCGGAGAATAAAGGTTAGAAAACAGAAGACTCCAGGCTTATTAGTAGGATATGAAGATGAATATAAAACTTGTCCTGGATCCTCTGTGCCTGTAACCCACTCATGCCTCAAGATCCAACCAACCTTATCAGCAGCAAATCTACATGGATTTGCATACAAATGAAGGCTGGCTCGCCACTGACCTAGTTGGGTCCAGACTGGATGCTAACCCTCCCTGACAGGTTCTCCCAGAGCGCTGACCGGCCACAGCCTACATCTGCAGCGCCAGGAAAACACAAAGGAGCAAAAGTTCTACTTCATCATTCTACAGCTACCTTTGATTTCAATGAATAGACAAAACACGTCTGTGATATGCACCATCTGCATTTGTATTTACCGTATACCTCCTCCTTTCATCTGATTCTACCTTGTGCACACAGATTTCTGTTCATTACATAATTACCGAACACAAGCATCTAATTACTGTTACGTCAATTACTGAAATGTGGGCGACTGACCAACATTTTCCTTCTAATTTCACCACTATCTAATTTTCTTCAATTATAGTAATTGCAGTTTACTGATTTAAAAAATGTTTTTGTATTTGAAGAACCTTTTTTGGTGTGCTGGCCCTTTTTCTATCAAGACCGATTCTATTCAAATTACTTTTTGTTATTCATCAATCAGTTATGCTGTTGGCATGTCATAGGACATACAGATGTGAATAAATGTTAACATACAGAGCATTTTGGAGGGTTGTGTTTGAAATCCTTCTCTCTTTATCATATATTTAGTAAATTATCTTTATTATTCACAGTTTTATTTTTGAGTCAGATTTCTAAATGTGAAATTGATGATCTCATAAATACCAACAATGGTGATCTTTACAATAATACAACACTAAACCTGTAAGTTATTATACAAAATGACAATGATTTATCTACATCTGAAGTCTCAGTTTACAGCTGACTATAAAGTAAACTGCTGAGTGTATATCATATATTGGGACAAATGAAGGTGATTTCTGGTGTGAAAATGTTTACGATAGCTGAAAGATTAGTATATTTTTGAATACTGTACATAGGTTGATTTGTAGTCTCACAGAGTTGGTCCATTTTTCCCAGTGTAATAAATCAATTTTAGATCTGCTCAATAAGTTTGATTCAGTTTACTTTCTTGCCCCTGATTGCTTATTCTTTTTCTGTATTCCTATTCAAAAAATCCTAACCAGTATGTGTTGTTATGTGTGGGTTTTTATAGGCAAGACTACTTAAGGATCAGTTAGTATTTTTACTTATGTCATGCTGTGTATTAGTCTTTGTGATGAGAGGTTTACATTACAAGTTAGATTTCTGTTTGATGTTTTCATTAATGATGAGTCTTTCCTCAGTTTGTGTAATGATCACTGAGCCGTTCATTTGTTAAAAGGAATCTATTCTGACGATGTGTGAAAACAGTAGTGTACTCTCTGTAGTGTTCATATGTAGCTCTCTCCTAAGCTTGACAAACTGTTAATGCGACTACTTTTTTCCAGTTGGTGATAAAGCTGTTGGGTACAGTGTGGGGTAATGCAAAGTCATCTGTGCATAAAAATAAAAAAATGTCTTGGTTGAGTTCACAGCTGCAGTCACGCTAAAAAGGACAGTGACAGAGATTAAGACTGGCTTTAATACATTACAGTAGTGCTGACCTTGGTTTTTGTCTGAATAAAATGTACCGTGTGTCTTCACAGATAATTACCTCAGGATGTGAGTCCACTGGGACCCTCTCCTTACAGCACTTATTTTTCTCATTCATTTTAATGGAAAACAGGCACTGCTGCTTGTTTTATTTCAGTACAAGGCTCATGGCTGATCCACTAAAGGTCAGCATGAACGGCTGTTCAATATTGTATGAGTAAGTTTATATGGATGAAATCAAATTTTTTAATATACCTTGACTGCATGTAACATTTTCCAATGTTAAGGAGGTTTGTACACAGTGTTTTATAGTCATGTATCAACATGGGGACAATACGAGACTGACCTTATAGACTTAAAATTAAACATATTTATGTACCACGCATTTTAATTGTGTGACTATGCTGATGTTGTGCTCATGCAAACTCAGGCTACATCTCATACGCTCATATCTGCTAATAAATTTTTAGCCTCAAGGACATCCCCTCAGGATGAGCTTGTCAGCAGGACACAGGACAAATCATTAAATTACTGTGAGCTGTTAAAATGATGAATTTACTTCTGCCGCTAAAAACGTCCAAATCCAAACTAGGCCTTTAGAGTTTTACAATCAAGGCACGGAGTATTCAACTAAATGGTACATTTAATTTCTTGCCTCAGATTTGATTTTTCAAAAACCTTTTTTGGTGGGTAATCTGAGAGAAACCTGCCACCTACATTGCAGCCACCATGTTTTTTTTCCATTTTAAAAAATTGGAAGGCGAGATCAATGACTGTCCAGTAAATGGTGCGTACGTCCGGTATGCGTGTAGGAAGGGTTCATGTTGATGTCTTGGTAAAGGCGGGCACTGTCAATCATATACTGTCGAGCCAACTTGAAATGCCAAGCAAATTCCTATTAAAGCTTGCCAGACCACAAAGAGAAGGAGCAAAAACTAATAGCTGGCATCGCAGGGACAGGCACAAAATTTAGACATTTCAGAATTAGCTTCTCTTTTTTGGAATTTTTTTTTTCCAAAAAACATTCAGAAACAGCATGAAACAGTTTGCACAGAGATTTTCCCTCTGTTCAACGGTGCCAGAAGGAAAGCAAAAGAAAACAGTATTTTATAAACCGGTGCTGTTAAGGTCAAAATCAGAGTATTTCGAGCTTAGTGAAAGCCGACACCGTTGCTAGATGGATGCACCTCCACCACCTGAATGTCATATGTCAGGCTCACCTTGCAGATCTTGTACAGTGAATCCTGTCCATCTCCATCAGAGTCCTTGAAGTAGTCGTGAGCGGGGAAGGTGCGGTGGATGTCCCGGGTGATGACACCTTCCTGGGCTGAGTCCTGTGTAACACACACAAACACAGATTATCCACTATAGACATGTGACCAAACCAAGTCAGACTTAGATGCACGCTGAGTGAAGTTCTTTCAGGGGTGAGGAAAGTGCAGGTTAAATACTATATATTGGAAGAAGAAGAAAAAGAAGAAGAAGAAGAAGTGACAATAACAATAAAGAGCTCATTAATTTGTGCTCAACTCAAACAGTTGTATCAATTCACAGCTGTGTCGTTTGTCCCATTCCTCCTCCAACAGCAACAGTGCTCCCCAAGTCTCAGTTACTCAGTCATGTCTGCAAGGCCTAATACACAGCCAATCAAGAGTACACACACACATCCACAGACACACACACACAGTGCAAACAGTACTGGAGAGAAGACTGGCAGCACAGCATTCTCCAACAACTCACTGTAAGCTGCAGATAAACCAACCCCGAGCCCAAATGGCCTTGATGTGTGTTTGTGTGCGTCAGAAACAGAATGAGAGACCGTGTGTGCGAGAGCAGCAGAGGGAGTGAGAAATTTCATCTTTCTTGCTCCCTTTCTCTCCTTGTGTCCCGACAGTGGAGAGAAAAGAAGGAGGGTGTTTAGTGTGGCACTGCTGAATTACCATGCTCATATGGTGAGAGGGCAGGAGGTCCTCCTTTTGTTTTTGCACAGAATGAGGTCTGCAGAATTTCTTTTTCCAATCTCATATTTTTGTATATCCTTTCATAAAACACTACACAGCTTCTCACCTTGTTGTGTTTCAAAGGTGCAATAATGAGTCAGTCACCAGAAAGTTAATTGGCAACTATTTCGACTATCCATTACATGTTAAAAGTGGAAGATAGTTAAAATCATATGGTCTCACCTTCTTAAATGTCAATATTTTCTGGTTTTCTTAAAATGCTGCAATTAATTTTAAAGTAAGGCTTTCGAAACAACACAATTTCCGCTTTTTTTTTTTTTTAGATATAATACAAACTGAACAATTAACAATATAATCAAAAAATAATCAGTGAAAATAATCATTGGTTAGTTGTTCTTGTACTTCCTTTCTAATCAATATTTGATCATTTACTGTTGCATTGTAATTTGTGTGGCCCTACAGTTTGTTTTGGTGTGGTTTTATTCATCAACTATTTTCTCTTTCTGTTTACAAACTGAACTTTGGCGGAGTAAAATAAATTTTATAAAGAGGTACAGTAAAGTTTATTAGGAATATTGACTGTTCGTAATAACATGTACTGAAGTCACACACTTTTTGCCAGATTCCTGAAAAATATAATTGCTACTAATGCGTGTGAGGTCATCACAAATACAATTATACATGCGTTTCCATTAATCAATATTCTAGTTTGCTAATTCAGGGAACAACGGGCTAAATATATAAAATTCCTTGTTTTCCGTGTTGCCACTATCCTGCACTATGCTGGTACGCTATATATGAGTACAAGTATACATATATAGTTGAAGTGCTTCACATGTGTACACACACACACACACACACACCAAAGGGTTTGATAGACGCTGTTGGCACAACTGTGTGTAATGCTTTAATGAGATTTGTAGTGCGGAGGTGGTGTGTGGTTCTGTGTATTATGTGTTGGAAATGGAACTAACAGTTTTACATTGTGTTCCTTCTGTGGCACAAAAAAACCAGATGCAGCTCTTCAGGAATTGAAGGCAGTGTTGAGTGTTTTTTTTCCTCCCCTCATATGTTCACGGTGGTCTTAACCTGACAGCAGAACGAATTTCGAAAATGTGACACAAAAGATTGATAAAGCACATTTCAAAGTTTGTCAGAATGTGTAAATTTGATGAAGACAGACGGCGTATAACTGGATACCTTTATTTTTATGTTGGAAAAGGTATTTTTACAAATGCTGGTGGTTTTGACCTATAATTCACCTAACCTACTTAAAGGCAGAGATGCTTAGTATGTGAATCAATCAGCTATCAACAGGAAGTTAACCAGCAAATATTCTAATAATCAGTAATAAGAAAACCGTGAAAACATTCACCTCACAATGTTCGGCAGCACACAGTGTTCAAATAGTTTGCTCTGTCTAAACAATTATTCATAACACATATATTTAGTTTATGATCGGCCCCTAAACAAATATTTTATTATTTAAAATATGTTGTAATTATCAGTTGCAGCCAAATTTACATTTAACCAATACAGCATTAGACTGAAGCTTGAAACACCATATCCATCCTGTATTGATTTGTTTTTATCCTCATACACTAAAATGATCCAGAAAACAGTGAAAATGTTTCTTACAGTCTGTGGATATTTTTTCACCTTCACTTTTACTTTGCTGAGGAAAATAATGTGAGCAGCTGAACAGTAACATCGTGTGGACGACCACACAAAGAAAAATGTAATCAATTATTCAGTGAGTAAAAACACTACTTTTAAAATAATTATACACTAATGATTAATGCATGACTTTTTTTCCCTGACTTGTTCCATCAATAACAAATTCATTTATGACACTTTAATTACCATGGCAACATCAGCGGGGACCACAAAAAATCTGGTTGACAGTGGAAGTTGTAAACACTTTGATTTAATAAACCATGCATGCCTCTACTAATTAACAGCCTCATTACTCAAAAAAAAAGCCCCCAAAAATGAGGAGAGGACATCCTCTTCCCTACTTCATCTCCTCATCCATCCATCCATCCTTCCTTCCTTCTCCTCTTGAATCCTTTTCAACCCCTTCTCTTCAATTTCTGCCTCCAAATTCCCCTCTCTTTCCATATCCCCCTCTCCCATCTCCTTTATGTTTCTCATTTATCTCCATCCCTTGTCTACTTCCATTATTTCCCCCCTTTTATACTTCATTTCTTTTATATCATCTTTTCTTTTGATTTCTCCATTTCCTTTCCCTCTCAGATATATATTTTCTCCATTTCATTTCTTTCTCTCTCTTTCCCTTTCCCTCCATTTCAGTTTCTCCTCTCCCTCTACCTCCATGTGTCCTAAATAGTTCCCTCATTTTTTCTCATTTTCAATGCAGAAAGGAAACAGAGAAATTTACAGTAAATCCTAATCGGTGTCAGTCTGCAGGTTAACAGGCCCAGTGCGCTGTACGCACACTGTAGAGTGGAGTGTCTAGTATGATTAGTTTGTGTGATTTGGTACATCATTACGACATACACTCCAACTCTCAGTGTAAGTTGTAGCATTTACTTGCATTTAGTCACTTTAGTGTCTCTCAAGTTGAGCTGATTAGTGTATACGTTTCCTTTCTAACTGCATACTAGAATAAGAGTTATATGTTGCTTACTTGGGTGGATGTCTGTGAGTAAATGTGTGTGTGTGTGTGTGTGTGTGTGTAAATGCTGAAGCTGGCAGCTCTTTGATCTCTGCAGGGAGACTGAGGTGCTCAGGAGAAACTGCAGCATCATCAGCAGCATCAGTTTTCAGTCACATTGCCCTAGTTCCACTTCCCAGCTGTACACTGTTAGTACAAACACAAAAACAAAGAGAATAAATCTCAACTCGGTGCCCTACAGTATGATTCTACTTTTATGAACAGAGCTACAGTCCTTTGGCAGGCTCTAATTACTGGTTTGGCTGCAAACCTTAAATGGACCGTCCACCTCCATTGTGTTCGCTGAGCAGCTCACATCTCTGCCCCGCGGATCAAAACAACAGGCACTGATAATTAAAGGTAATGAACCTACCACTATGACTATAGGGATTATGGCAATTGACGAATTTGCCAAAATGTTGAACTATGCCTTTCATCAAGCAGCAGACTGACTTATTGGTACTCAAATAAATGAGCTATATTCCGTATTTCAAGCTCTATAGCCTTGCTGGGGTAAATCCAAGGGTGTCGCCTCTCCCTGTCATGCCTTGGGCAGAGCGCCCCACACTGTACCACCGGTCATTCACTTATGAAGCTGGAGAAAGAGCTGAATGTTGCTAGAGGCAGAGAGCTCGGCATCATCACCACTTCCTCCATCATCCGTAGGATCTTCAGCCTGAATGTTAGGTAGAAATATCTATCCATAACCACTGCCACAGGTGAATCAATTGCCAACACAGAGAGAGAAATACAAAAGGCTGTTAGCAATGCGCTGGTTCCATTTTTAGACAGAGGTAAAGACAGGGGGATCTGTGGCTGCGATACACCAGGGTAGAAGAGGCGGTATCACATACGAAGAAAAGTCTAGGCTATTCTTGACTCCAGGCAAATCCTCTTAGTTTTAGGTTGGTCTTTTAGTGGCTGAGAAAGTGGATGGCAGTTCAGGATATGATGATTTACACAACCAGTAACAGGATGGATTGCTGCATGCTTCCTGATTGGCAAAAACAGTACATGCAAATTTCAGTAAGCTGCTCCACATGGTTGACATAACAGTACAGACTGTGTAGACTGTAGAGCCTGTGTAAAATACAACTATACAGTATACACATATTCATGAGGGCACGCACCACAGTCTGCATGCAGGCTGAATACACACAGTGTTGAATGCATGAAAGCACAGAAGTCAGTGCAACCAGGTATCCGTCAATATATAATAACAACTTCTTCTCAGACACAAACATAATTATCTGTCAGCTGAAACCATAGAATAATGCACATCTACAAATGCTGGCCCACATACACACACTCTCACCTTTCATCTATACACAAATGAATAGGAATGCTATACATCAGTAGAGATAATAAATATGGAGGGATTAAAAAGCATTAGCACAAGCGGGGGGATTACATCAACACTGTCCACAATCAGTCTGAATTCAATGTACTGTGCATGTGTGTGTGTGTGTGTGTTCCTCAGTATTGTCAGATTTATCCCCTGGTGGCTTTTAAACTGACTGACTGAAGGCAGAAAACAAGACAGGAAGGGAGATGGAAGTAAGGAAATAAAGAGTGGGATCGGCAAAGAGCAAGGGGGGAGAAGGAGAGAGAGACAGATCAAGACAGATAACAGAGAGAGAGAGAGAGAGACGGATTGAGACAGAAGTCGAAAAAGAGAGAGATAAAGAAGGGGCAGAGAGATATGTACACAGAGGGGAATGAGAGGCTTCCTCTAATTGTAGCCTGGGGGCTTGTTGGGCAGACAGTCCATTACTCAGACCTCACCAACAGGTAACCTACTTAACACACGCAGCTAAAAATAAAAATTGCTGATGTGTCCAATGTGTCCGAACCTGCACTCCACCTCCACATCCCTCCACATTCAATAGCATTTCATTTAGAGAGTTGAGGGAGTTTTTTTTCTTCTGCAGAAGAACTGTCTGGAGACACAACACAGCTATACAGGAGCAACACTTGGTGAAGCCGGCACTGCTGGGCTCAACATACACGATGTGTTAAGCATGTTATGTTTTGCATAAAAACAAGACGTGATATCATATTTCTCTAAATAAATAAAAAATATAATGAATAACTTTTATATATGTTTACATCCCATTTTGAGTTGTTAATTGAACACTACAGTTTTCCCCAAGTTAAAGGGGGACTATGCAGGTCCAGTAATCACTGAGAACTGAGAATAAAAATTAATAAGATTGAACTATGAAAATGATCAGACTGAGCTGCAGCTCTCGCAGCACCGAGACATACAGAGATTGGCAGGAGTGTTAACTCACAAGTAGCCAAACGCAAATACAAACAATAATGAAAACATAAATAAACTAGGAAGACACTAAATTACACAAAAACATTTTGAGCTCCAGCCATTTTCAGTTCCAGCCACAACATCTGAGCAAGAAGACTCCTGTGGCTGAAAACTAAACGGCTTCTGCTGCAATACTGGCACAGCAAAGCAGTAAAAGGGCAGATGCTTAATGGGGGATATTTTAAATGTTAATCTCTGCCTTGGGAACTGTGCCCTAATTTATATTAAGTTTGAAGGCAATATAAGCGAACACCTGTCATTTTATGATAAAAACAATTCATTCAGGGGCCGGTACAGCTGAGTTGACACCGGAGTTGTTCCATGTCAAGTGCGCTCCTGCAGCAAACAGTTTAAGCCCCCTGTCCACTTAATGTTTGCCTTGCTGGCTATTAGGCTCTGTTAGTTTCCTCCTGTCTCCATAAGGAGGAAAGATAAAACCACCGGTCACTCATCTGAGGCTGGCTGACACCGATGACCAGTGACCTTGGTGAAGCTTAGTCATGCTGCCTCACTGCAAGTCAGGTAGACCACTTGAGATTTTCCATGGAATGAATACCATGCTGATCCTATACTGGGCCTATATTATTACAATGTAGTGCGGTACAGAGTCCTCACTAAGTCTGTACCCTTAAAGGTAGGGTTGGAGATCATGGAAAAACGGTTCGAGCAGGCCACATTTTGAAAATACACAAGTCAGAAGTCCAAGCCCCTTTCCTCAGACTTCTCTTCAAAGCCCCGCCTCCAGAGCACAGGATCACTCCGCATTGGGTCGCTCTGCGAAGGTAATCCTAACGAGAGCGTGTGTAGCGAGGCTTCACTGCACAGCATCGCTAACTTTCCGACAGCTTTTTCTAAGAACAGCTAACATCATAATAAACCATCCAGCATCCAGCTTAGAGGTATATCGCCACCTACCGGACTTCAGTGTGGTGCATTGGATTACTGGTGTTATCTTTTCTGCATCGTAACTCGTTGAAGACTCTGAGCACCATGCCATTAGTGCATGAAGAGCGGTACGGCAGAGGAGGGAGGGAGGGAGTTTGATTGACACATCATGATCCAATTGACTTGAACGTGGCATTCAAAAAGATTGGATGGTGTTTTTCCAGGATTGTACGACAGGTGAATGACTTTTTTCATTTTTGTCAAAAAGCATTAAATTAATTGGTTGCAATCAGGGCGTGAAGAGGATTTCAAGCAATTCATTAAAAAATGCTCCGGAATTAGATCTCCAACCCCACCTTTAAGGGGGATGGGGACATAACAACACCAAAATGTTACCAACCTCTTTTTACTTCACTGAAGGATGTTATTGTAAAACAGTGTACACACCATAGGATGTGAGCTCTTGGTTTTGACAACAAATCATGCATAGTGTGGTTTCTTTATTTGAAATATTAAACAAATAATAATCTAATTTGAAAAAGTATTCAGATGATTCTAATCGCAGTTTCCAACATCTGTGCAGAATGACGCGGGCAGCACCACAGTGGAGTTTCCAATGTTTAAATTCTTTGAGAAAATCTGAACTTGTGTTGAGAGATGAGTATGGATTTCAGTGACGCAATGAGTCAGACATTTGACACTGAGGACAGTTAAATTCACTGGGTTTTTTCTGCGTGTATCGAGGCTAGAGTCATTTTTAAACATGAGACAGGAGCAAAATTGATTAAATTCAGAAACACTTATGTCTGCTTCACAGTGCAAGGTCAATATGTCAACATTAAGCTTTAGAGGTATGAGTCAGTCTGTCCATCAACAGCACTGAATCCTGTCAAAATGTCCTTGAGCAACATAATCAACCACCTACCTGCTCTCTCGTTCTCACTCCCTCTGAATTTAAGTGGTATTAAAACGCTTTAAATGTAAAACATGTAAATGCAGAACCTCAGAAGCAGCTCCATCTCCTTATTATACAATTCTGGAGAAAACACTGCGCTCTTAACTTACCCTTCACTTCTGACAGTTATGTAACCACAGGGTGTGGAAGGGGCCCACGGGTGCTGGCTGGTGAGCCCCTCGACAGAGAGGCAGCCAGGCTTTGCTAAAGCGGCAAGGCGGGAGCGAAGTACATCAGGCTCAGACAGCTGCACACTCAGAGCCCACTAAGTCCTGAAGTGACAGACCAGCCAATCAGTGATGATACTCCTATAGCATTAATCCTCTGGAGCCAACCCCGAAGACAGATTGCTGGATACAAAGTCAAACTGTGTAGGAAATAATTACAGAGGGAGCACAGCTAGACAGAAAAACCTAAATGGTTTACTTGACAACTCCAGTAACTGCCACTTGTGAGCCAATCTGTGACCACTGCATAAAACAATCCATCTCTATATAGCTGGAAAACAATGGTTCTGACACAACAAACAAAAGGTCCATCTGAATTTGAGAGTGTGACTGTTCACACACCAGACTGCACAGTTTTTCCACCATAGAAAAACAATCCTAAAATATATATAGAAAAAGAACTATAAGAAAGGGAGATGATAGAGATTTCGCCATACTGTGAGACAGCCCTTCAACATGGAGGTATCAGATTACCATGAGCAATGCTGCAAATAAATGTCATTTTTTTGCTGTCAAGGTGATGAACAACTTTGATGTGTAAAGTCTAATTTACTGGATTAATTTAAAACAGACATGTGTCTGGTTGCTTTATCAGGTTGTTATGTTCATCCACTAGCTTTCAAGAAACTGCACAAAATCAATATTCATTATTGTGGTTTAAAATGACAATTTTATCCCCATTATCCACCCAATTGTGTTATTTGAAACATCTAAATAATCCCAACACACAGAAACTTAGAAAAGAAGAAATACACTACAAGCACTGTCTGATCAAACAAGTATGGTGAGGGGCAGCAAAACGGCATTTCAGCATCAGTCGCTGGATTGAGATGAACACTATATTTAGTCCAGAACATATTCGGACAACTACAAATAAACCAACACCACTGCATCCATTTAGTTGGGCATCAGCTAAAATCCCTTGTCAAGAATATTCTCAACAATGGGAGGCTGCAATAACCAGCTGGTGTGTGAAGTGTGAGAGCTGCAGGAGGAGGGCTGGGTCACAACAGTGTTAAACCAACACAGGTTTTTGGATTGTAACTACTGAGAGATTATGTACTGTATAAACATTTTTTTTTTTTTTACAGTTTTATCCCATTCATATTCAATCATCCAATATTTTTTCTCTGACACAGCTGTCAGACAGACAGTGATCAAACTTTCTTGTGGTTTAAGAGCTGCGCAGGTTTCACAGCAGGTTTTACTGTAAAACACAAGCCTAAAGCCAATGAGAGACATAGACCATACACTGGTCAAACCTCATTATTATTCTTATTCTCTTATTCTTATCTTATTCTTATTCTCAGTCAGCAGGCTCACAGTTTTCACCCCCTTCTCAACCAGGCAGAACGGTGGATCAACTGAATAAATTCAATTCACTTCGACGTCGTTGTCTCTGATAGGAATGAGGAAACAAAAGCAAGTACTGTGCCATGTGAGCTTGGCTTCAGTTAGAGTGGGGAATGGTGCATTATGGGCCATGGTAGAAAACAGAAGCTGTGATGAACCCAGCAGGATGGTGTGTTAAAGAGCACGTCTGTAGCAGGGCTGCACCCTGGAGCTCCTCCAGGGAGGGTGTCCACATGAAATCTTTGTCTCAGAACTGGTTGGAGAAATACTCTGCTTCACTGTGATTTGTTATGGACATCAAATACATTCAGATCACAGAGGAGAAGATCAGTTCTGAATAAAGCGATGTCAAATCACACGCTGTCTTGTATGTGCTTCTCTATCCAGCTTATGCAACTCATGTGTGCTCTCATAATCTTCCTGACATTTGAGTCACGTGTTTGATTGCCTTCAGAGAGTAAGGAGGCATCTTCCTCAGGTGGTGTTACTACAGCAGAACCAGAGAGCAACAAGCCACATGGGAAGCGCGAACCAAAGTTGAGCCTGCTGCACTGCTACAGTGTCTTAGCCCAGTTGCAGTAAAGACTAGTTAGCTCCTGTGGTTTCCCTTTGCTGGCCAGTGGAACTGCTTGGCTATGAATATTAGTACAGTGTTGGGGTAAAATGTGTGCTCAGCAAGCCTCTCCTTATAAATGTAAACATAAAATGCTTTCTATGCAATTTAAAGGTCTGCCATTAATTTCCACTGAGGCACCTTCAGGCTTCCTTTGGAAAGGTTTGATAAAACCCTCTGGGCTGTAATAAGTAACAAACTATATCTTATTCGTGAGTAGGTCAACTCAATTAGCCGTGTATAACAAAGTTGAAGGATGAACATTGATCAAAATATCAAAATCGCAAGACAGCCAAATGCAATATCCAAATTGCAGGACCTGCTGTTTTTTTGATAAAGGTAAAACATGTCACAACAGACCATAAACGAAGCAGTGAGGTGTTGCCCAGGCCTATAAGTCATTTTTTACAGACGGATCTAAGAGGGAGCAAGACCCAACAAAAATCACATCATCATCATTTTGTTTTCATATTGTTCAACCCTCCTTTGGACTTTCCATCTTGTTTGTCTGACAACTCTCAGAAACATCAGACAAAATCTTAAACTTCCAGGAATTTCGGTGAGAGTGCGTTCCTCTGAGGTTTGAGGAGCATGACCAGGTCCTGGGATTAAAACACAAGAGTCTTTTTAAAAAAAAATCCCAAAATGCCACATTAATAAAGGTTTCGAGTCTAAAACTGAAAAATGCCTTGGTCCCATTTTGTTTTAAATTCCGAAGAAAGGTGCTAATTCTGAAAGTATGTCAGGCAAGAAACCACAGACTGTATTATAACTTCAAAGACTTGCCT
>OMNW01010042.1:13833-29662 GCA_900303245.1 Selene dorsalis | reverse complement strand
ACTATCTCTCTTTCTTTCTTTCTCTCTCTCTCTCTTCTTGACATGATTTTTTTCTCTCCAGCTCAGTTATTACATTTCATCTGGTCCCCGCTCAAGTTACTTCTCATCTTAATTCAATGCATTTTTTTTTTCGTGTAGTTCATCCTATATCTCTCTGCCCATTTTGAAAAGGCTCCCTGAGAAATAAACGAGCGCTTTAATTAGTCCCTTTACTCTAAGAAGCTGTACAGTGGTACAACAGAAATATTTCCTGTTCCCGTGGCTCTCCTCTCTCCTGTCTCTCCTCTCTATCCTCTCCCCTCTCTCGGTTTAGGTACCTTGCTTCCCCTCGAGCAGAATGTGAGGAATTTTATGGAAGAATAACCACCAGCTGTGTCTCCACCTCAGCCGCATAAATATAAACAGAGCAGTGGATATTGTGCTTGTATTTTCTTTTTACTTTATTTTTGTTTCATGTCAGAGCTGTACTGCCACAGTGAGAAGAGTGAGGTAAAATGTTCTGGGTGAAAAATGATAACTTGTTTCATACTGTGCCCCCCCACCACCACCTTCCACCTCTCGAGTCCCAACAGCCTCTTGCAGGGGGGCTCTCTGAGAGGGCCAATCAGAAATAGAAAAATCGATATGGCGCCGGCTGGCTTGGATGCATTTACAAGCAGCCGTAATGACTGCAGCCTCATTTCTCTGGCTGCTGGCGCAATCAGGCAGCAACCTCTTTACTGTGGAGCTGTGAGCTGAAAAGAGCAGCATTATTCTGTGGAGGCCGGTTCATTTAACAGGGCACAGCGTGATGCTCTTATAGTATGAACTGCTGTAATAATTAGATTATATATATTATGTATATTAGATTATATATTATATCATCTTATTTGTTAGTCTGTTTGTTTGTGGAGATACTTTTATTATGAGCAGTGACTCTGACTTCTAATCATTCATTCTGACTGATTGGATCAGGCTGTCACACTAGTGAGGACTGTTTATGAATTAGACTTAAAGCTGCTGTTTCCTATAGCTCATGATTTGAGTTAGTCATCGAGGGTGTCATGTCTGACTGTCAGGGCTGAGCGGAGCTGGTTTTAATGAGCCCTTAGTTTCCTGCAGGACTCATTTTTGGTACCAGTGCCACAGTAACCTAATACTCCTGTGATAAAATGCTACTTAAAGGTGCCCTGTGGAGTTTCCTTGTAAACAAAGTTATATTTACCTCTCCCATTTCTGACCAAACAGCCCCGTGTGCATCATTTAACGAACATGTTTATATATTTTTTCTCCTCATAAAACATTTTAAAACATACTTTTGAAGAATATTTTTACCTGCACTGATTATGTCTGTGTCCATAACACTCTCATCTTCTTAGATTTCCTGAACATTGTTTGCTGCTGCAGGTTGCGAGAACAGTGTGAAACATGGCCGTGTGCTGCATCACCTCATATTCATTTGCATGTGTCGTTCTGAGGCTGTAATAACCCGTTTTTCATCATTGATTAACTGATTGATTAGTCTTGAAAGTGCAGAAACCATTCAAGTTTCCAGAGCTCAAAGTGATGCCTTCAGATGTATGGCTTTGTCAGGTGTCCAATTTAATGTAAAACAGAAAAAAGTAGAGGTCCGGGTATGTCTAGAAATGTTTCTCAAAGTGATTGTTTGATCAGCGAAATAGTTGATTGATTAATCCGTGAAGGTTTTGCTGTCATATTGTTGTCTTTCAGAATTAATTGAATGCTGCTCTAACAGCCTAGATGAATCAATGAATGAATGTATGTGCATTTAGTCCATGCAAACAAAGGGATATCACTCTATAATGAAACTAATGGCTGAAAGCTACACAATTAATAGATAACTTGAAGTAAAATTGACTTTAAACCAGCAAAAACGAAATATTCTGGAAATTCAGAGAAGCCTTTATGTCTTTGAAAGCTCTAGGAAGTACGTGCTCTTTAAAGTGTTAGAGCAGTGTGTAGTCACTACACTACACACTACGTTCTCTTAACTGGAGCTGATCTGTTTAACTGGTGGGAACATTTTTCCACAGTATGTCACACTTAGATGGGATCCTGCCTTTTCACGTCTGTGGAGCAGTTTATAGTCTGGTGGAGCAGTTTTATATAATTGGATGGTTCAACATGGCTAATATGATAGCTTCCTCTGCTTTCTACTCTCTCGGTCTCTGTTCTCTGGAAGGTCAGAGCTGTCAAGGCAATTTGTAGTTGGTCCATATCGTGACTCTGAGTTGAGTCAGAATCAGTAGCAGTTATTGTTTGTTACTTTTCCAGGGGCGTTTTTCCTCTTAACTTACTCATATACAACTCTAACACACTGTTAGTCATGGTGTCTATGATCATTAAAGTGAAATCTGAGCTTAACTATGCTACATTTTTACCTTAATTCAACAGTTTCATTAATTATGAATTCATTAATTATGATGGTTAAATAAATGACTTGTAACTTGTTACAGGGAGCGGCTCTCTGCCTTCCACCTAGTGTCTAACCAACCTTGCAAGATTAGAGCCTCTGACCCGGTGTCCCGGCTCTTGTCTCAGCAGCACTGCGACACAAACGCGCCCCATAATCTCTTGTTTATGACACATATGACTACACAAATATACACGTCGTAACACTGTATATGATGTATAACGTTAACTACCGCTCCATGGATTGCTCTCCGGCCGGCTTTGTTGAAAACAAATGCACCTGGCCCGGAGGAGGGTTAACAGAACAGAAGCGACTGGACTTGCATAGTTCCTCTTTAAATGAATAAGAATATTTCATTTTCATATCAGAAGTTACCCCCTCTAGTGAAAAGAATGGGATCTTCATCATTTGTGCTGTGATCTCCACTGAGCTGTCTGCACTGACCTGATTTGCTCAGTCATCAGAGTAAAATTAATTCTATTTCTCAACCACACAGTTGAGAATAATTCAGTTTTTAATAATTAAACACAGTTCAGGGTTATAGTTCTACCAGATGTGGCAAAACGTGCAGCAAAACCTGAGTCCTGCAAGTCAGGAACCCAAACCCCCCCCCCTCCCCGTTCCTCAGAGCCTGAGATGAGCAAGGCTGGTTGTCAGCTGTAAACAACCTCCGTCCTGTACATATAGCAGAACACTGTCAGTAGATCACAATAGAGTAGATGTGATCTTAAATGGAAGCAGCAGCAGTGACGGTGGAGCAAGCTGTCAGTGATCACAGTGCAGCGCTGCTGTGATTCTCCACAGTGGAGACCAGAGTTGTTTCAGCGCTGTTGTTGACACGTTAACCAGAGACAGAGATGAAGGAAAAAAAGAGCCACATAGAAAAGAGATGGAAACAAATCAAAAGGGAATCTTCTTTTTAATTTCTCATACAGGCTTCAGCTGCCAGTGTCCTATATATGTTGTTACTCTAGCAAGGGAGTTCACAAACAAAGCTGTAATTTGTCATATGACTGTCAGTAACTCTACACAAACTCCCAGCTCTGAACACAGTTATCCTGCTGCAGCATTTCATCAAAATGAAAGTTTTTATAAAATATTTGTATTTTCTCCATAAGCTTTATTTGAATTTAAAAACGTTGTATATTTTCACTATGAATAATAATATACATTGTTATTTCTGTCTCCGAGCACCTAAGTCATGTTGTCACATTTGTTTTAGTTTCACTATTGCTCCGCATGTACATGATCCAGCTTTGAGGAGGAGCTACGCAGGATTTTTACCGTAGCTTTGCCACAGTTTTACCTTAATTAAACAACTTCGGAGTAATTGTGATGGTTAAATAAATGACTTGTAACTTGTTACAGGGAGAATAGAGGCTCTCTTCCTTCCATCTAGTGTCTTTTGGGCGAAAACCAACCTTGCAAGATTAGAGCCTCCGCCCTGCTGTCCCAGCTCTCATCTCAGCAGCACTGCAGCACAAACGCGCCCTCTAACCCATAATCTCTTCTTTATGACGGATAAAACCACACAAATACACATCGTAACATTGTATATGGTAAATTACGTTACCCACTGCTCCATGGATTGATTTCTCACCGGCTTCGTTAAAAACAAATGCACATGGCCCAGAGGAGGGTCAACAAAACAGAGGAAAAGTGACCAGACTTGCATAGTTCCCCTTTAAATGATCCAGCTCAGTGTTTTGAATCAAGCAATCTGCTCCTGAATTGGTCTATAACAGCTGCAGCATTGTGCTCATTTATATTACACTTCATGTCTTAATGGGGTCAAAGATAATGTCAGTCAAAAAAGCTCCAAATAAAACTTATCTCACAGCTGAGATTTTAAATGAGTTCTAGTTCAGACATGCTACACTGTCATGAATGTAAATTGAACAAATAAGAAGTAACATATAAAAGCTTGGAATGAATTACAACACAACCTAAGAGCCATAATTAATGTTAATGTTAATTAATAATGTAATCTAATTAGTGTTCTTTCCTAATCTCAATGCCTCTGCTGCCTCACTGCAGTACAAGATAACTCAGAAAGCCATTAACAATATGTAGACTCTACTCTACATAGGATTCTACAACAACAACATCAGCACACTTACTGTTAAACAAGGATGTGTTGTCAATGGGAAGCTCTGTGTAACACACATGATGCACAATTCAGTGGACCAGGCTCCTGTCAGTTAACCCCTTAACCCAATGGCCTGTGGGCCTGTGTTGCTTCTAATCAGATTACATAGACAGGCCAGTGTTAAGGGGTTAATGTTTAGTGTTTTCCATGTGTTTTTCCTCAGGCTCCTTCTAGAACAGTAGAGCAGGTCGATTATACAGCGCTAAAATAAGAACACAGAAATTCTCATCAGCCATGCAGGTGTAGTAAAGAGTCACACCTCCAGCAGTTGTAATCCTCAGCTCTGTAGTAAAAATAGGAAAGTGGAGGAGCAGGCGAAGCAGCAAGGAGGCGATGCTTTGCGTGGTGTTAGCAGACTGACGTGTGAACTTGACAAGCCGAGCCTGCAGGAGACGAGGAAGGAGGAAGCAGAGAAGGAGCATATAGGAAAGTAGGGGTTGTCTGAACGTGTGATCTTTCCCATGAGCCCAGAGCCAGCGCCGCTAGCACAAGTCACGGCACTGCATTGTGGGATACCTCCGCCACGCAGCTCGCAGGCCTCTCTCGCTGCAACACGATCACTTGTGAAGGGGAAATTGCCGCTGACTTGTCTCTTTGCCTTTTCTGACAGAAAGTCGTGAGGGTGTATTTTTAGATCCTGTCTTTTGTTTTTGGTCACCGGGGCAGGAAGTGTGAGCGCGAGACAGCTGGAATATGGCGAGGCGGATTGACGTCCTTTTCCAGTCACTTCTCCTAACACCTCAGCGAAGCTGGAGATTTAGGTTTTGCTTCCTAAGCTCTCTGCTTATCTCACACTGCGTGTCTCTGCCTCATTTGGGAACTCACGCCTCTTTTCCATACGTTCAAGACACTGACTTAACATTACTCCAGTTCCGCTCCTCAGATGCCATCACAGCGTCTGACATTTCCCTTCAAAAAGACGCCTTTTTCCAAAATCCGCAGATGCAGACGTGAGAGATGTGTCATCAGCTGCGTTAGATCAAATCTTCCCAGGAGAGAGAGAAGTCACACTAAATAAGCAAGGCTGAGCGAGAGTTAGATTATGGCTGTGAGAACGCAAAGTGAAGACTAAATCCCCTTTATGTAAGTATATTAGAGAGCAATGTCCTTTGCTTTATACTAATGTGATGACTTTTAAGCAAGAGCTCCCAGCCCTGTTTTCCTAAACACACACACACACACACACACACCATTTCCGGTACAGGGATACACATCAGAGCCCCAATCAACGAAATCTCCAAGTGTAACACACCGAGGGGATTTGTGGATCTTCTCAGGGCAACTTCGTGTTATGTAAAGATAACAAGATTTAATGCACAGGCAGCAAAAGAGCAGCACAAGAAAGGCTACGAAATAACATTTGTAATTCTTCCGGTGAGTGAAAATGAAGCACTCCCAGCAAACACGCACACACACACACACACACACACACCCACAGTTGACGTACACGCGTGAGCTGTAAATACAAACAATGCCAAAAATGTGGTTATTTTTATAGATTCACTCAATACGTTTGTCATGAGTCACACATTTGGAAGGATGTGTGATCGGCGTGCGAGGTGGAACGTCAGGAGTAAATGTTGGAGGGGACGGCCGCCCGCGCTGGTAGGATTTTTTTTTCCTTTTTTTCTCAGCAGGTGATTATGAAATGTCATGTGCTACGCCCGCAGGAGGGATGTGAAGAAAGGAAGAGAGTATCTCCATACTGAGATACTGATGAAGAAGGAGGTTGGAAAATGAAGTGCAGTGACGGAGGAGGGAGGAAGACAAAAAAGTGAGAGGCAGAGGGGTCGTAACCTTGTCGTTAGTGCGTGTGCCAGCAAGCAGCTGGAAAAGACTGATGCTCCTGCCTCCCCCATCTGCCTTTCACACCCCGTGCCTCATCAGCTCCACATGATCAGAGCTGTCTCTGTTGTTTTTCTCACCACAGCATATCTCCCTTCATCTCTATAGAATTCTCTCTTTTTTGCATTTTTGTTTTCCACCTGGCTCTTCCTCATCTCTCTTACTCTCTTGGGTCCCTACTTTGTCACTGCGTCCAAAGCTTTGACAAAAACCCTGTGAGTTGAAACAGTGACTGTAAAACAAATTGCAAAATCCCATTATGCTGACTACGTTTTGTGGGAGTAATGTGAAGACTGATGAGATATGATTTGATCCATGTCGGGAAATATCTGACCTGCATCACCAAGTTGTTTCTAAAGTATAGCTACTTTCAGATTTCCTGCATTTAGTGTTATGATTTTCTTTTAAAGCTACGTAAACAGGAAGTCATCCTGGCAAACATCACTTGTTGTGACATCAAATCGGAGCACTAGGGGTCCCTGAAAGGATTCTTGAAGGTTCTCTTCAAAAAACAGGGTTGAGAGGGTTACTTTAAAAATGTAATCCAGTACAATTACAAGTTACAATCAGTAATTTATTCTAAGTATCACAAAATGAAAATAATGTTACGGATTACTTTAGATACTTTTGGATTACTTCAATACCAAACATGCAAATTAAGAATATAAAGCAGCCATCACACATCAGATCATGTAGATTAGATCACTCCAAACAGGAAGTCAAATGCATCCGGTAAATTTCAAAATATAAGGAATTTTTCAACTTTTATTTATTTCACGTAGTGTTGTTTGAACTGTAGAATAACAGATAACATGTTTTGACTCTCAGATTAGATCTTTTGTCCATATCATCTCTTATTGTTATTATTCTTCTAGTCTAGACACTAAGCTAATCATAACAGTTTGTCACTTGGATATCTCAGCAGGTACACCTAGCAACAACTGGTTGCAACTACAAGCCCCTTTTGTGTGGTATAACCCATTTTTATTTAGTGATGCATCAGTAACCTCAGTGACCCAGTAACAACATTATGACTAAGTTTGGCCTCACAAACACCTGAAGCTGCTGTGCCTGGATGTTTCTCTTAATCACAGTAAACAAAATGATTGTCAATGACTGATGTTTTAAATATGGAAATCAGTCTCCATTAATTTGAACATGTGAAGTGCCACAGCTCACCAAACTCAATTGATGGCCATTTAGCTGTCTGTCTTTTTTTTACTACTCATTTCTCATCAGAGAAGAATCCTTGACCTGAATAAGTGAATAATTGCCCCCAGCAACAAAGGAAGGAAGTTGATGCTGGGAGTATAATTACCATCTTCATCTTAGGATGTGAGCGTCCCTGTAGTGTGTGTTTTTGTGACTGCGTGCAGATGGGTATGTGCAATTCCCGCACGTGGCTGTGAGTGTGTCTTTGGGGCTCTTGCTGCTGTGCTGGTGCAGAGTGCTGCTCTGGGACATGAGCTAAAATACACTTCGGTGCCTCGAAAGCCCTTCACCCTGGAGGCCTCTCGGTAAGGGATGTTGCCATTTTTAGAGCCCTTTGAGAGCGTAAAAAACAGTGCAGTAACCCTTTAAGCACTGTGCGCATATGGGACAATTCACTTCCCAGGCAATGTGATACTGCTGGCAGGCTGTAAGAAGAGAGGTTTGATTCCGTGTCCTGTTAAACCTGCTCTTACGATATCATGTACACTGGAGCCGCAGCTGCAACCCTCAAACTGTCTGGGCTGCTGGCATTCGAAGAATAATCTCTCCTGATGCACACAGGTTGGTACTTCCATCAGCTTTTTGAATGATAGCATTGTTGTTGTTGATGATGGATATGAAAGCTGGAACCTCATTATCCCTGACTGCTAATATGTCAGGTGTTAGAGATTGGCTGCGCTCAGCCTCCATTACTTCTCCGGTGTCTCGTCCAAGGAGCCAGGCAGTGAAACCAGGACACCGTGACCACACTCCTGAGTCCCAGAACAACGCGATGCATCTGAACCCACTTTTGGGTAGTTTAGTAACAAGGAGAAAGTCCAGAGGGCTGTGTTCTAGCCGCACTGTTGCCAGTTTGCGTTGGCAAGAGCAGGACAGAAAGATCTAGAGCAACGACACCAGGGGAGCTCAGGCAGCACCAAGCTCAGCCCAGGGCATTTAGCAAAGATCAAGGGCTGCAGAAAAACGACAAACTGACACTGGAGACAGTTTGAGGGGATGGAAGATGGATGGGGGAGGGGTTGAAGAAAAAGGAGAGGCTAAATGAGAGGATAGGGAAGACGGGTGTTGTGTGTCAGCAGATCAATTGCAGCTAAGGATAGAACTATATCAGGATTCTCCTTCACCTCAGCAGCAGGAATAGCTGCACTTGTGAACCCAGAGGGAGCACACGGACATATGGATTTGATTAGGGGTCAGTTTCACAGACACAATGTCAGTTATAGCTTCGATGTGAATCTTGGAATATTATTTTGGTCTGGGAACAGACTGGATATTTGTCGAACTGGCTAATGTACCCACTGACTCTCTGTGGAAGCAGAACCCACTGCAGGGTGGAAATGGAGATTTGCGTATTTATGTAATTGTGTATATCAGTAAATATTCCTGACAATAAGTAATAACCGAAGGCACAAATATTCCATGTTCTCCTTATTGAGAGTTTCACACACAAATGTCAAACCTCATCCACTCAGCATCATATTTGTGTGAGTGTGAATTAATCAGATTCGACTGGTCTGGCAAGATAAGCAAACAACCATTTGCCTGACGCAGGGGAAGCAGGACAGGTCCCAGTGGCCCGAGGTGTTATTTTGGCCTGCACTGTAAACAGTCAACCAGCGATAATGTAACAAGCAGGGAGCTAAGACCTCCTGCATCATCTCATCTGTGTATGCTGCCTGACTGGACTGCTGCGGCTGCAGTGTACCACAGCTCTGTCTTTCTACATTGAGTTTCCCTTTGATACCGGCCGTCAGCAGTAATACTGATCCATGTGTGATGAGCTCTCTGCAGAGGGAAGAGTTCAGAAAGCAATAACATGAAGTTTGAGAGAGTGATTCACCCAGTACTGATTTAATTTACAGACATTATATAATTATAGCCTATATGGGACCATTTCCACTCTCTTGTGACCATATTTATAACTAGTCTGATAACATACATTATTTTTCAATGTCAGTGAAAGGGGTCAAATTCTCAGCCTGAATTATTGTTTTAGTCTACCCCTGGACCTCAGATTGATTGGTGCACTGTGTTGTGCATTGCCAGTGTACTACTAAGAAAAACACACTCACACACACAAATACTGTACAGAGATTCCCCATGTGAAGTTCACAGAATTGCTCTCAGAATGGTTGTCTCTTTCTGTAGGAGTCCATAAGTAGCATATTGATAAAAGGCTTCCAAGGTTCAAGGTCTCCAACATACTGATGATTAAGTCAGTATCTTTTCATAGTGTAGCTCCCCTCACTGACTGCAGCCACCGTTATAAGTGAAGATGAAAGACAGCAACATCCACATTCTGATGGGATATCTCTGCTCATCTGATGGCTACTGAAAACGCAGGTAACAGGCTGAGTTTTGTATTGAACTGAATGGCTCAGATGAGTGGCAGCAAAAAGTAACGCAACCAGGTTGTGCAAACCAAAAATGGAAACAAACTGTAGAGCACCAAGTCTGAACTAAGTGAACTGTTCAAATTAGCAGAGTGACTCATAATTTCCACTATTACTGCATGTACAGAATGGTCATGTCATGTCATTGGTGAGAGCTGCTCCAATAATCTGCATATAATCCTGGTTTGATCCACAGGATTACCCCGATAGCTTTGTTGTATGGCTGCTTTACGTTAGCATGGTTGTTAGCATGGAGCTAACTCCATATTAGGGTTTATTTTATCATTTGGGTGGAATTAAGAAGGGATTTGTTGTGAGTATGGCAGGTTGTTTTTATGTTTATTTTCAACAATGTAGACACTCTTTTTGGGCCTGAAGTCTTGAAATGCAAGGATCTGTACGTTCGGCCATGTTTTACAAGAGCATCTGTCACAGCTGACTGACAATGTGTGGGATTATTACCACAGAAGAGAGAGTGGCACAGAGGTCTTCAATTGTCGTCTAAAAATATAGGTTTGTTTTCAAAGATCTGAAACCTGGCTCACGAACTGTGTCTAGCTCAGCTGCTGAGGTCAAGTTTTCACCGAAAGGAAGACGAGCTAACTTGTGACGGCGACTTCCCCCCATGGGAGCGAGAGGCTTCTGCTGATATAATAGGCTGTCCGGGTGGAGGGCCACGATTTGTTCTGTCAGCAGCTGAGCCTACTGTCTTCAGTTTGCTCAGTGTGCAGCAGACACTATGGATTTTCATATATGCTCAGGCTGTATGCTAGAATTACACAGTCGCTAGAGGTCATAGTGCTGCACGGAGCTGATACTGTGATGGGAGGAGACGGAGACGGGGATATTAATTATCCATCAGTGCTCCCCTTGTTGTGTTTAATCTCTTTTTAACCTGCCTCCCTATCTCTTCCTCCTCATGGTCCCCTTGTATTCTCTTTAAGTCTCTATCATATGGTGTAATAAGGCAATGTCGTAGCTCGACTCCCTTTGATGCACCAACTGTGCAGACGCTCAGCTCGTCTCCTTGAACCAGGCCCTTCCCACACAAACACATGGTGCGCTACAGTTGGGAAGCTAGCTCGAGCACCCTCCCCTGCTGTGAATGCACTGACAGATGCAGCGCTGACCTGAGCCGTATGTCTAGTGAGCATGAGTCTTTCTCAAAGCATTTGCTCCGAGTGCTCACAGCACTGGAGCAAATGCTTGATTTTCTGTGTTTATAGTAATTTACAAAGCTGCTGTGTCTTAGCCACCAACTGAAGTCAACAACAGTGTAAGCCTACATAATATCATTACATAATATTACTGGTGTGAACACATGCAATTGGCCATAAGGATTTCACTGACTATTTTGTGGCCATCTCCCAAAAATGTCTTTAAGGTCCCCATTTTTACACTTTAGCTCTAGTAACAACAGGTCAGTCAGCCTCGCTTCTGACTGGCTGACCAGTTTCTGAGTGAGCCAATAAAAATAGAGATTTCAGGTCAATACTGGCAGAAACCAAATTTTGCAGGATTAGATGATGGGTCCAGGTGGGTGGGGCTTGGTGAATGGTGGACAGTGGTGTCGGCTTTGTTGTGACATCACAAAATCCTGAGGGCTAGTTTTAAGGTTGAATACAAGCTGTAACACTCTTCATATAAAACCTAGACCTGATTTATGATCCAAAAAGACCTGAACGTCTGTCTTTTTACAATAATGGACTTTTTAAATGAATTCCATGAATTTCCTTTGTCAGTACAATCCCACATTCCAATGCAATAATATCTCCCACATACAGTGATGTTGGTGCAGGTAGAGTGCAAGATTAAACTGGTTAATAAGTGCATGCTGGCTACACAGTGGATTCTGTGATACCAACTGTGGAGATGATCTTCCCAGTGTAAATGTTTCATAAGAAAATGCTGCAAGGAGGCCTCCCACAAGTCCCACTTTTTGAGCAATATTATATAAATATTACATATCCTCACTCTCCTATGGTATCCACTGGTTTATATCTCTACCCTGCAAGGACAGAGTCAAGAATATGTTTACATTCATTCTTGTGTGCTGACATATTTGTGCATGGGAGCATGTTAGTTTTTTTTGTTTTTTCTTTATTAAAAATTAAAAGGCTGAAGCAGCTTTTTTCCCCCAAGTCAAACAAAAGGAAAGTTGTGTGCTTTTGGATGATTGGAGAGCAGTGATACAGCTCTTCCAAAGACGTGATCAGAGTCTTAAGATGTCTCTTCACTGAGATGGTTCCATGTGGGCAAGAAAAGACACATAGCTCCTTGCTGAACAGCAGCACGAATGAGGTGTCCAGTGCCAAGAAAGCTATTAACACAAACCGTCTTTTTCTCCTCAGAGGTGTATGTAAGAATAGATCCATGTACACGACCTAAGGGCCCTGGAATAGTCCTAGATTTGGTAGAACATAATTGATTTGTATTTGCTTGCTTGGGTTGAGATAGGTGGCAGGGAATTGCTTTAAGTTTTCAGTCACGTTACCAGGATTGTTACTTTGGGATGGAAGACATTATT
This sequence comes from Selene dorsalis, assembly GCA_900303245.1. Lineage (NCBI taxonomy): Eukaryota > Metazoa > Chordata > Actinopteri > Carangiformes > Carangidae > Selene > Selene dorsalis. The sequence continues at coordinate 17,123 of OMNW01010042.1, read as the reverse complement.
TCTCGTCTTTGTGACCCAGATGGAAATAGCATTGCCCTCCAATGGACGTATTATGAATGAGGTCGGCCTCCATCTAGATGGAGGGTAGAGTTCCTGAAAGGAAGTCTACTGCTGTTGTACTGCAGTGCCTGAAGGAAGTGTGTTAGAGCTCTATCAGAAGATTTGGCATGCTGCTGATACGACTGGATTATTCAAATGGATTACTGGAAAATTCAACCAACAGATGGCAGCAGCTGTACTCTTCTGTGGTATTACATAGTTATTGTTGTGTGAAATATTTGTTTAGCTGTAGCTGCCTGTTGGTGGCTGGTAACTGGAGGTCCCTGAGACTCACAGCCTTCCTGACTCTTTATTATTTTCTCTCTTCTGTCTTATACAAACATGTCAGTAATAAACATTAAATCTGTAAAGATCAGTGAACTAATTTAATAATCATTTAATCGCTGAACTCAAGCAGGTCTAGGCTCTATATTAATACTGTGAAAGTACTGAAGTGCTCAGTCCACGGAGAAATGCACACAGCCCATATGCAGAGACTGAGCCTTAAAATGAACTGTCAAGCCTTCTGTAACTCTGTGATGTCACAAAAAAAGTAGTCACTGCTTTCAGACATGTCCAAGTCCCAGCCCCCATCTCAATTCACCATCCACCTTTTGCATTTGGTTTCTCTGAGTACTTCATAAAAGCTGTATCCAATCACTCAAAAAACAAGAGAGAATCTGAGAGAGGAGAAAACGCACGTATGGGACCTTTAAACAAAGTCAATATTTTCCTCATTTATTTTTTCTCATGTGATATTTTATTGAGAAAACAATGAATTAAAAGGAAAATTATGATATATTACAGCCCTGGTGCACAGAAAACATGTTGAGGATGTTGGATTTGTCCAAACTCAAAATAATCCAATATTCAATGTGTTCATAAATGGAGAATAGGAAAGAATAAATCCTTTTGCAGCTCTCTGAATTTCATTGTAATAATCTCTGAAGTATGATTTTCTTTTCCATTAGTAGTTATCTCACTACACTTCCATCAAAAAAAAAGACTGATTTACCCCAACTCTCTCTTCTGTCTGTCTGCCTGTCTGTTTTTCTGTCTCTCATCTTTTCTCTGAAGTGAATACTACATAAGCCTTTTAAGCTTTCTGCACTTATGTGACCTTTAATGTTACTTCATCACATCCTCCTTTAAACACCCGGGGTAAATCATCTGTGGCTGCACTCTTTATACATTAGTCATGTAAATGAAAAGAGGAAAATTGTATATCACACTACGCTGGTGCCATAAGGCGTGTGCATGCATGTGTGAATACGTGTGTGTGTGTGCGCTCTCTCTTTGACAAAGAGTTATTATCAGAATTTGGACATGCTCTGAAAACTCTGAGTGCAGCGGGGGAGAGAGAGCTCCACACTGAGGACCAGTCCTCATTCTTATTTTTAACCACTCCATTAACGTCTTTTCCTTCAGCAACTCTTTGTGTCTTCATCAATCCTTCCACAATTGTCCCTCCTCTCCCTCTCATCTTCTCTGTCTATTTTTTTCTCAGTCTCTGCAGATGGAAACACGTGAACTTAGAGACTTGAATTGATTTGCATTGATCGACGGCCTCCCACAGACTAACAGTGGCTCAAAGGTGGAAGAACAGGGTTGATGGGAGAAAGGCTTTTTAAGGACAGGCATTTCAGCATCTTGTATCTCATTATTTTGTTATAATTGCATTTGTTTGCAATAAAAGGTTCTGATAAAGGTATTGCACAGCATCAGACAACAGAAAAAAGTCAGCAAATAGCTGTTGACCAAAGTGTAGCATTTAGCATTTGGGAGTTTAAGATCCAGACTTTTTTTTCTGGTAGTGGGTGGAGACCAAATTAGAGTTTAAACCAAGTAGAGTAAAGTAAAGTAGGTTTTTTTTTAACTAATCCAAAAATACACAAATGCAGATTTATAGACTTGATGGTGCTTTCTAAGTCTGGACTCAATTAAATCAAATGGACAAAGTCAAACTATTTTCAAATGGAAACCACCTCTTGAAAATAAGATCCGCTTGATCCTCAGATGAGAGGTCATGGTCAAAGTCCACTCAAATGTGGAAGGGGGTTCATGAGCTGATGATAACTATGTTAGTCAGTGAATTATTTAGTGGATGATAATCAAGGTAAACTCTGATAATCAATAAGTCACTTTTGAATTTAATTACTAATCACTCAAACGTGAATATTATCTGCTTTTCATAATTGTATGAGGGTTTGGACTGTTGACAGTGAAGGAGTTTCCAGTGCAGTGACGCACGTCGGCTCAACAGAGCAGTAGCCTGTGTATTAGATAGACATGGACGTATAGTGCTGCTGTGGCTGTTGCTTAACGTCCATTTACTTTGCTTGATATTTGAATTTCATGGTTATTGCAACAGCCACAGTTGACTGGACCAAAGAAGACCTCTGAAGGCTCCAGGAGCCTGTGATGTATGCTTCTCACTGTGTCCACTGTTAACATTTTATGCCCCAATTATTAATTGATTAGTCAAGAATCATTGGCAGATAAATGGATTTTGATATAATGTCTTTCCTTGGCTCCCATCCATGAAAATAAATTGATCCTGTTGGCCGGGGAGAAGGAGACTGTAATAGAGGATGATATTACTGATGATGAAGAGGAGAGGACCAAACAATAAGCTCTGTAAAGACTGCTCTCCAGACAGCACTCAGAGCTTTCTGCTGGTCCCTGAATGCACCACAGTGGAAAGTCTCCTCAAAAACATTACCTTTCTGATGTTCAGTACCACATTTAGCACATTAGCATGTTTTTACACCACGTAATACACCTCTATCTGCAACATGATTTACAGTTACTAGTCGCAGGGATAAGTGACAGGGAAGAGGGAAAAATTTAAATGAGCGCAATCAGAGAGAGGGGAGACGATACTGGGGTTATCATTTCTCTCCTGTGTGCGACAAAGAGAAGAGATAGGTCATCATGGACGGGAGTTCCAGGAGGAGAAAAATGAATTGCCGTGGCAGAAATTATGGGAAATTGCAAGGGAGATAAAAACATGAAGAGCAGAAGGAGGAGAAAAGGAAAGAAAAGAAATATGGATGAACGGTAAGCCGCCTGCTGTCTCAGGTGGCCTCTCAGATTGCAGCACTTTGAGAAGACACAACGGGAGACTGAAAGCACTCGAGTGGAGAAGAAAAAAAATCAATGATACCTGTCAGTTTTTTTGATCTGCCATTTTTTCACACGGCACCATCTCCCCGTGCTTTATTGTAGTGCCGCATACCACTTCAACACCC
>OMNW01010042.1:0-13813 GCA_900303245.1 Selene dorsalis | reverse complement strand
ACACCCCCTCCCTCCCTCTGCTGTGATCTATCTTCCCTTCTCTCCAGGCCTCTCTTTCTTTCCTCTCCCTCCCTTCATCCCTCCTCCTCTCTAATGACCGAGCTGTTGGCAGGCAATATGAAGGCGCCATTTTCTTGTCTTATAAGCACATTAAACAGTGAAGGGAAAAAAGTCCCTTAAACTGGACATTGGACTTATCCCTCTGACTCTCTCACCTTTCTCCCGTCCCGTTTCTCGCGTCCCTCACTCCATCTCAATCTGTCTTCCACTGCTTTCTGTCTCCTTCAATTTATTGCACCTAAAGTTGGGCTGATGTACATAACAGGCCCTTTATTAAAAACCTGATATTGGCCAGCCAGTGTCATCTGCCTCATGGTGATGGCGGCGCCTCCCTAACCACAGCAACTCAATATGCTCTTAATATTCTTCATTTCACATGGCTGCCTGGAGAAGTCATCTCTGCCTGGAGTGAGACGATTTAACTCGACACTTTGTAAAAACTGCTGTGAAACCAGCTACAATCCTCCTTGAGGAGAAGAGAACGCAATGCAAGGAATTAAATTACTTTCAGTGTCCACTGATGTGCTGTAAGGTGCTTCTGAGGGGTTTCTGGGCAATAAACTGGCCTCATAAAAAAATCCAATTCTAATGTTGGCACAGAATATCAGCTGCTGGCAGTTTAAATGAAAAAAAAACATCTGAATCAGCTTCAGGGGTTTTATCTTAAAGTTTGCACTACATAGAATCTCCACTCTCACTTATTATTGTTACATCAGACATACACATCTGTTTACTGACAGACAAACCTGGTGATCCCTCAAAAAACGTACCCACCCTCACCTTAACTAAAGCTTTGTGTAGATTTTACTTGATATTTCCTGTGCTTGTATGACAGTCATTTCAGTTATAGTGTTTTCTTTTCATTATGATTTTTCTGTTCCTCTGTAACCTGCTTTTAGTTTTGAAAAGTTCCTCCCCACACGTTTTAGAAGATGTAAAAATCCTCTGCTATGATTAATATTGTGTTCAAAATTGTTTTTCGAACACAAAAAGTGAAGAAAAAGAACAGAAAACAGCAGCTCGTGTGCTCTTATACTCCCTCATTGAGGTATTCTGGATCAGGCCTTGTACCCCACTCACCACCACCTTCTTGCTCCAGGTTGACAGGTGAAAGAGCAGAAAGCATCCAAATGACTTGAGGAGGAAACAGACTCAGCCACACGTCTGTGCCTCAGTCAGACCCAGACTTTGTCAGAAACTAACAGACCTATCAGAATGGTTAGCGTAGTCAGCATCTGTTTGTTTCCGTTGGTTGTAGCTCGTAACTGGCAGTGGTTGACTTATTGTCAGTGGTTGTGCTAATGCAGACTCACACTCTCTGTACTGATAAGGATCATTTTGGCTCTCCCCCTGTCCCTGCATGCTGAAGAAATCTGACTGGTTGAATGAGACTGCAATAGCTTCACTGCAGTGTCAAGCACTGACTTACTACTTTGGTCATGATATAGGTAATATATAAGACACCATGGAGATGTCAACAAGGTTAAAAGCTTCTACTATATTGGTCGACCTGAAACAAGCACACACCAGCACAGTCTGCCCACTTAATACACAGAGATGAAACTGATATCAACTGACAATAAGCCTCCCACTTGGAGCAACAAAGTGTTATTGCAAGATAACTGTCATCTTATTACTAAAGTTCAATTGCAAACACTTACACAGAGTCACTACTGAGTGACACATTCCTGCCCAGCACGGCCTCCTGGTATAATTGTTCTTTGGATCAAGGACGTTCAAGTACAACTTTGAAACGGGACCTGGGTTTTTGAAAGGAGTGTGATTCATCTCATAGAAAAATGTTCTCATACAGTCATTGTATGACTCAATACATAAGAGGAACAAACTGGGACTGGTAGGCACTCAGAAAGATATTCTCTAGGCTTCACCCTCCCAAAAGACTTTCAACCTCCTAATAATATTTTTTTCTGCTTGAAGCACCTCTCGTCCTTGGATCTGATTTTCTCTCACCTCGGCTCCTGCTCCTCTGTGTGGTGTTACATCATTTTTCTGCATGTCTTTGTCTCTCTCCCCTCTCTGTCTTTCTCTACTTCTCTGTGCAAGGATCATCAGCCCAGAGTTGGTGACCCGCTTAGTACCCTGGAACAGATGTTCATGGGGCAGAGCCTGTGAATGTGCGTGTTTGGTGCGCGCGCGTGTGTGTGGCGACTTACGACAAGGCTGGACAACAACATCTAACAAGCACCGGGCACTTAGACTGTGGAGATGGATTAGTGTTTTATGGCTCAGGATGGAGGGATGAACGATAAAGGGATAGTTTGAGGGGATTGGAACCAGGGTCTGCGTTTTGGGGACCGTGGGGGATTAAAGTAACTGTGGCGGGTGAAAACAGCAGCATTTCTATGATGCTGCGACGCTCAGACCAACAGGGAGGCATACAGAGAGCTTTCACAGGTCAAAGCTGGGTCAAAGAAAGAAAAATAGACAGAGAGAAGGGACAGAGAGAGTGGCCACCACAGTGGAGAAACGAATTGGATTTGTCGAATGGCTGGCAGCCTGTCTGTCTGCCACTTTTCTTGGTGAATTGATCTTCAAAGGCTTTGTTGAACCTGTGGAGGTGATTCAACACCTCCTCTGGCAGCATTTGGAGGTCTGTAGCATATAGCAGCTAAGTGTCAGTGCAGCAACAACACGGTGAAATGATAAAAGCTATAATAAAAGCTATAGGTTATTCTATGCTCTGGTCTATTCTGCATCTAATTGCTATTCAATGCTATTGAATAGGTTAGCAATACATAACTACTTAACTAAAAAAGCTAGTGCTATATATTCCCAGCCCCAGTTGTGCTCGTCTCTGGCTTCACCCTCCAAGAAATAGACTGGGTTACTTGGTGTGGGGTTGTGTGAGGTAGTCATCTACAGTCTGTGTATTACCAGCGCTCAATTTACATCAGCACATTCTCCGTTTGGAGAAGCAGCAGGAGAGCCTGCACAGAATTAAGTGGTGTGATGTGCAGCTGTGGGCGGGGCCAAATTATGTTTGAGCCCTTTTAAAAAATGTCCACTCAAACGTAGCCAATATCAGTTTGATCAGTATATCTGATGTTTTGTATTGCTTTGATTGCCATCAAAGAGCTCCTTGAGCTACGTTTTCTCAATTTCCGTCTCGTTTCTGGATCAAACAGCTGATCAGTGGCATCAGACAGACTGTGCTGTAGGTCCACATGTGCAAAGTATTACAGCAGATTGGTTGAGAAAATGTAAAAGGACGTTTGAGAACTCACACTGTCATAATCTGGGTTGGAAAAGAAACTCGTTCTTGATATTGCATTGGTTTTTTCCAAAAATTGCACATGGTCACATTCATCATGTAGCTCAGTCTGTTGACTTGCAAGGGAGCTGTTATTTTAGCCATTGAGCTTTTAGTGTTGATTGCATAATGGAATCTGAGAGAAAACATTAAGCCTTTCTGATTGAGATTGCTTTTGTAATTAATTGAGCAAGTTGGCTAAAATAATAACAGTGATGCTGATGTAAAGCAACATTAACCTGGACACTTTCTTCCAATGAGGGGATTCGTTTTCATTTCCTTGGCATTGAAAGTCTTTTATGGTTTGACGTTGTCTTCCAGTTCTTATTCAAAGCGCAGCTATCTAATGAGATACGGCGTCTAGAAATGTAGCAACGGAAATGATTTCTTGGTTTGTGTATGACATGCTTAATACTTTATTTTTATCCACTTACTTTGTTCACTTTTGCTTTAAGCCAATTAAGGTGAAGGCTGCTCTGTTCTCCATGTCTGTGTGTCATCAGGAAGCATTAGCTGCTGTAATTAAAGCATCTTTATCTCTCCAATTAAATCTCGTCTTCTCTCCCATGTTCTTCTTACGCGCCCACAACCCCACCAACCCACACACTGACACACTGGGTGCATACAGCCTGTTTGTTTTGCAGCTGCGTTCTCCACCTGACAATTGCACAGCGTTGGCAACTTTTTAATTTGTGCAGGTACTGTTTAGTGTGTGCATGAGTGCACGTATGATGGGTGTGCTTTGTCAAACACTCATCTGAGGCACAGCGGGGCACTTGGTTCATTCTCAGCTTTCCCGACTGAAACACATAAATTATTGCCGTATGGTAAAACCTACTGATTTATTAACATTAAATATTAATTGTATTCAAATTGTTATTTCTTTCATAGTGTTGCAATAAAAACGTCCAGTTCTCATGGTAAGAAAATGAACAAAAACACACATCTAGAATGACTGTGTACTGTTAGTTCAACTGGACAGAGATATAATTAAATCACTTTTTTTGTGTTTTTGGGAAAAGAAGCAGCAACAAAAGAAAACACACAAGCTTTTCATGCCAGGTGGCAAAGGGCCATTGTATTGTTTCTTAATCCTCAGTGTCTGCAGCATTCACCAGCCCTCAGACAGAGAGGAGGAAATCATAATTGATGGCTACACTTCTGCCTTCAGTAGCCTGGGAATAGGCTGTAGGCATTACTGTCAGTGTACAAGCATTTGCTCTAATGACTTCAGGATGAGGAGCTTAATTTTATTAGCTAAGTAAAGAGACCGTTGGGCGTATGGGTTTTGTCTGTGTGTACGTGAAGCTCTCACCAGGCAGTGATAAACACCTGCGACACCCACACCGTCCAGCTCATATACATCACATATACTCTCTGACTGAAGTTCACACAAACACAAACAGGGCTTCACTTGTTCTCATTTTCCCGCACACACACACACACACACGCTCTAGCTTATGCACACAAAGTTATTTGCACAATTACCAAGCATGACTGAGGAGAGATTGGAGGTCAGGAAGGTCAGACACATCTCATCAGAGGTATGGAAGCTGCACTGATACCGTAATTTAAATTACTATTCACACACGCAGAGAAGAATGGATGAACACAAACTAATTAGCCATGTAGCAAAGTTAACAAGCAAGTTTATTCCCCTTTTCTACACAAAGCTGTTGCCAATTAACAGTTTCATATCAGAATATTAGTAACAAACAAAGAACTCCTGAAAAAAAAATCACACATTTAAATTAACCTTTGTACAGGAAGGAACCTTTTCCATAAGCTGGTTAATGGGTTGAGTGACTGAATGAATTATTATATATCACTTTTACTAAAACAAATATCACTTTCTGTCTCTTACAAAGTCAAACCTAGAGGTGATAAAACACATTTCAGTTTTACTGTTGGTCCACTTTGAACAGTTATTTATGGTGGCTTATATTAGCTTATGTTAGCAACTTAAACTGGATATTGCTGTGTAACACACATTACTGCTGGGCCTGGTTCTCTTCTTGTGGATGTGCTCATATATAAACGTGACAGTGGGTTGAACACGTGCCGTAACTCTGTGACTGTTGTTCACCCAAATTTTACGTAAACTAGGTTTCCAGCGAGCAGCCGCCGCAAATTTTAACCCACTTTCAATTAAGATGCAAATCGATGCACATTTCCACCCACTAGTGTCACCATGAGACTGATGACTGAAAATCAATTCATTCCAAGGTCTAAATTAATGGTTTTTATGATTTTCATTTTTGAGTGTCTTAATAATTGCATATAATTAACTTAATGTACAATAATCATTTATCACTGTAAAATACCATTGACGTGATGCCCATTACTTATTCTCTAGGCAACCTTCTAACCATCCCAACAATCCCTGGAGTTTCACCATAAGTGAGCAATAAATGTCCTCTTAAATTATGAATTCTGGTTAGTTGTATTATGAGGCTAGTTTTAAGGGGTTTTACATTTCCCTGCTGAAAGAGGCAAAGATCAATACCACTGTCACATCCAGGCAGGACTCTGTGTGGACAGGCTAGCTCTGACCCAGTCTAAGCTAATAGGATGCTGGCTGTAGCCTCATATTTATCATGCAGATCTTCTCATTTAATTATTTGCTGGAGAGTAAATAAAGCATCTTTTCCTTTAAAAAATACCATTGTATATTACAATAATTATCCTCTGAAAATCTAATTAAAAATGCATTCATGAAATCATTATAAATGAATAGATTAATGGAATTTCGTGACGAAAAAAAAAAGGTTTCCTAGTAACTGTGTCAGTACATAGTTGCATCATTGAAATTGTATTTCGTCAGGCAGTTTGAGCCGAGATGAAGATTAGGAGATCGGGAACCACACACACACACACACACACTCATGCCACACTGCTGATTTGACACACAAACACACAGCTGGACAGATAAACCCATAACTGTGATCAGTGGGCTAGCGCTTGACGTAACAGGGGTACGATCGGGATTATTTAATGTTTTGCAAATGTAATACAGCAGTTTAAGACTTGCAGTGTTGCATAACATCTCGTGTGAAGTGGACTGGGCCACAATACCGTGACAGGGCTCACTTTGATTTCATTAAAAACAGGCAGAAAGTCATTGAGTTAGGGGACGGGTCAAGTTGTCAATTTGTCAGTTTCGTGTATGGAACTATTTTATGTAACCTTTCCATGGTTTACTTTATGATTTAAGTTGCACAACTCAGGTTTCATGTATTGCAGTAATGACACAACAGCATCTAAGGAGCTGAATGTTCCCTAGTCTTTAAAATTCCTACTTTCTAATTCCTCGTATTTGTTGCTGTGCGGCTCCAATGACGTGCTGGTGTCTGCTGACTGACCTGTTTTCTGTCCCGGAGTTCATCCTCCTCTCTCTGCTTAATTGTTGCTAACCTCCTGTTTTTCTTTTATCTCTGATTGACAGGTGGGAAAAGAGGCCTGGCTAGAACTATAGTTGCTGTTGTTGTCAAGGAAACTGAGAGTCCTGTCCCGTTACCATGGGGAAACAGAACAGCAAGCTGCGGCCAGAGATGCTGCAGGACCTCCGGGAGAACACTGAGTTCTCTGACCACGAGCTGCAGGAATGGTACAAGGTATGTGAAGATACATTTTTAAGTAAAATCGCTTATGCTACTGCTCATAGTAAAAATAAATTTGTCAAGTCCCTTCGGCTACTTGAATATTTCAATTTTATTCCGCAGTATAGTTGTTTACCAAACAAAACAAGCTCAAATATGCTAAAAGAGTTGGATGATAGTTTTTTTCTATCAATACGACTAACACATTTCACATTATACATTGTTAATACAAAAGCATTATTGCAGCTTTAAGAAGAAGTCTAGGCTTTTAAGGCTTTCTGCTTTTGAAATAAAGTTATTTCAAAACCTCAATTATATCAAGCTTCTGAAAATACCACATGTTAATTCTCACTCAGATCCATTTTAAGTGCTTCTTTTATTGTGCATATGTGTATTTTTCAGTTGTATCAGGCTACAGTGATCATTTACAGGACAGCTTTGACTTCTTGAGACTTCTGTTGAGGTGGCTGAGTTAAAAATGAACTGTTTACAGAGTTAATGTAACACTTAAGTCATGCATAGGTCCAGCTACAAATATCTTTTGTCAACAAAGATCCACACTAAGTACAACTGAGAGCACCACATGAGATTAAACATAAAAAAGCAGTATCACAGGTTGTAATAGATACTGTACTACTATTTTCCTTTTCAGTTACGTTTTTGAGAAATGACCATTGCACCTGCATTCACACGAATCTGTCAGAGCCCCCCTTCCTCAGTAGAGTCATGACATCAGTAATTAGTAAAACTGACAGCTGCCTAGAATATGACGTTTATCTCCGTCCAAGTCACAGCGCTACCCAGTCTGTTAATCCACTGGGGAGACCGGATTAGGTCTTGGCGTGATGAAGTGCCACAGTGGACTGACGGCATGCATTATCTCATCTTGTTTTCATGGATGTGTGTTTGTGTAATGGCTATATGGCTTTATGTGTGGATTAGACCTACGGAACAGCTGTGTGAGCTGTCCTGAATGAGAGCTGTACATGTTTAAACCGCCACCTTCCTGAACTGTGACTTAAGCCTCACTGACCCCAGGTCCCCTCACACTGACAATGGTCATGATGGTGTTTGGTCTCAGTGGATTAACAGGTCCTGGATGCTGGAGATGACATATAAACTATGTAGTGTGCTCTACGGAATGTTAAAGTGCCTTAGGTCTTGGAGAATAAATCCAGCCTGTCTTCTTTTTGGGGATTTATTGGCCATATATCTGAGAAAGCTGCACTGAAAGTCATGAAATGTCAAAAACACAATGAATGAAACATTTTTATTAGGAGCAGAGTCGTGTTGCCTCTACCTTCACCCATGAGAATATTTAATATGATGATCACAAAGTAATTCCAGTCTTAAAATCAGGACAATGACTCTGTCACCTCACTGCTTCTATCTTCAAAAAGTGCTACATTTCTTCCGAACAAAGACCGTGACTGACATGACTTTTACCTCCCTTTTCTTCTCAGGCACAATGCTGCTTTATCAAATGTGACTCCCTCAAAAGAAGATAGAACTGATCTCAAACATCCAAGACTAATCTCCTTTTGCAAAAGTACTTCTTCAGAATGGTGCACTACATGAATGAAACATTTACAAGTCAAAGTTTTGTTAGAGATATTTCAATCCTGATCGAAAAGGTTTTATCTGTCAGTTATAATGGAAGGGGTGACTGCGGATGTATCACAGAGATGTATTGTCCCGGAGGCTGAAAGAAGGCATTAAAGGAATTATTGTCACCCTTGTCTTGGCTCATATCATCTCTTTTCTTTATATCAGGGTTTCTTGAAGGATTGTCCCAGTGGGACTCTGAATGTGGAGGAGTTCAAGAAGATATATGCCAATTTCTTCCCCTATGGTGATGCCTCCAAGTTTGCTGAGCATGTCTTCCGAACCTTTGACACCAATGGTGACGGGACGATAGACTTCCGGGAGTTCATCATTGCCTTGAGTGTGACGTCACGAGGGAAGCTCGAGCAGAAGCTGAAATGGGCTTTCAGCATGTACGACCTGGACGGCAATGGATACATCAGCCGCGAGGAGATGCTGGAGATTGTACAGGTGAGCAAGAGACTTTTAGTAATGTTTGATTGGGGTTGAAGGATAGGTTGAGGTTTTTGGACTGTAACAATAAATTTGGATATTTTAATTTGTGAAAAGAATAGGAATGTACAGAAAAGAACTCTCAGCTTTTCTTCCATTCAACCGATTATATTTTTATCCTGTGTTTGCCACAGACTTGCCGTTATAAATACTTAGTTTCCATCCACAGCTGTGATAACCTCAATGACATCATCAGGGTTGTTTTCTTTGGGGGCTTTAGGGGCCTCCTCTAGAGGGAATTACAGATATTTTCACATGTTGAGTCATACTCCTCAATTAAATTGACCCCAAAATGCGCAAACAACAGGATCCCAAATCTTTGTCAGGTAGGGTTTAGGAGTATCACAGGAAACACCAAAATAGTTTCATGAATTTCTAAGTTACCAAAGCTAACACATGCAGTTTTACTGTATCATTTTATTCAGTTCTTCAAAACCTTGAGAAACCCACTACACAATATATTTTAACCAGACACTGTACAGACTTTGTATGGACAGAAATAGACAATAATGTTTACTTCAATTATGTAAGTTAATACACTTGTTTCAGTATATGAGGAGGCTCAAGCACTAATATGCTGAATGCAATATTGGCACAGGCAACAGTTTCCATGAAGACTGCTAAGTACACTGTTACATTTGTAACAGCATGTAATCCTTTCATTGTTCAAGAAAAGTAGAGAGACTCATACACTGGGATTTTGGACTGAGGATCTTTCTGTGTGTTCTCTCTGGGCTTGTTTTTGTTCCTGGTGGGGACTCCAGTCTGAACACACTAACCCACGGGGACGTGTGAACACTGTGGGGACAAAATTGAAGTCCTCAGGGAAAGAGATTGCTTGAGTGTTAGGACTTGGTTTTAGGGTAAGGCATGTGATGTGATGGTTAAGGTTTGAGTAATGGAATCCATTATGTCTATGACTGAACCCCGCGGGGACAATGAAACAAGTTTCTGTGTGTGTGCATGTGTGTGTGTGTGTGCGCGCGTGTGTTGCCTGCGTGCACACGCTTCTAGGTTCTCATGGATTAGTGAGTTAAATTTAACCAGAGTTTATCCCTGAGTGTGCAGAATACTGGGATTATCCTCAAGCTCATTGAGGTTACGCACCGCTGGATGTGAGAGGAGGGGTCCATTGTGTCATTGTACACTGTCAGAGATAGAGACAGAGAGATTGTCATAGTAGGGGAAGTCAAATTTGTTTTACACCACACTATCGGACAACAGAGCAGATCTTCACCCTACATGCCCTAATCAGAACACATGCCCAACAAAATATCCTTTTTTACAATCGTATTTGAAACTGACCAAATCAACCTGTTCCTGCTGATTGAAAATGATGTAAGGAGGAAATATAATTAATTCATACTGCAGATAATTGATATTTTCCCCAAACAACAGAGGTTGTTGCAGTATTACTAAAACCTTGTTCAAAACAAACAAATCAATGCATCAGAATATCACTGGAACAATCAGATATCCTTGTTGATCCACTGACAGGAACTTAAAGTTAAAATCTAATGCTCACTCACTACCTTTTGTTAAGTAGATTTCAATGACACTGGGAAAACTCAATTTGCTGTTTTCTGTTCAATGTTGAAAGAAAGAAGTCATACATTTTGGGAAATATATTGGGCTACTCATTTATTTATTTATTCACTTTGGTATTTTCACTTTATTAGATAGCAAGGGTTTGGAGGCAATCAGCTTAGCTTTACTTAGCATAACTGTCTTACCTCTTTCGTAAGAAATGTTGTGATTAAATGATTTAGGACAATTTTGTGTTGCTCTGAACAAACAGTTGATCTATGTGCCTCGACAGGCACAATGTAGTAAATCATAATAAATTTGGTTTTGAACACTCTAGGAAGGATACAATTTGCCAATAAAGGTTACAAAACATTATTGTGTAACCACAGTTTTTACATTTCTGTTAACATGTCCCATTAAGACATTGCATATAACATTAAACATGAGGCATAATGTTTAATGTTAGAAGAAGGAATGCTTATGGGTTGATTAATATGAACTGTTGTTTAGTGCTGGCAGCTGCCTCTAGATTTGTGTGAATCTACAAGAACTTCTACAAGATAAGGCCTCATCTTAATGTATGTACTGTGCAAGGACCAAATTAACTGTTAATTCAGTTACATTCAGTTTTTTATTTCTCTATTAAAACTGTGCTTTCAGATGGATGTTGGAATTCTATTAAATTATTTAAGTATTATTTAATCTATTGTCCTTAACTACTGTTCATTTCATAGTCAGTCTAAAGAAAGGCTGTTAAATCACTGTCTGGCCTGTGTGACTGATTGATTTTTTTTCTATGATAAAAGAGAATATGAAGCAATAGTAAAGAAAGTGAATTTAGAATCAACTCAATTGTTATGTGTTATGTGTCTTTCAGTATTTTTCAGTACAAAACCAGCCAGGCAATCAACTGTTTTTTGAAAGAAAATATTATATATTTCAGTCCAAGAGATACATTTAAATCCCTAAGTCTTACTGACAAGCTCAGAGGGCTTGTTTCATGCAGACTACCTACACTTCTGAGGCTGCTGCTGTGACACTGATCTATGGTCAGTAAGCTGACTGCAGATCTGTGCCTGAGGCCGGCTGGTACTCGCAGCTTCTCTGTCTGTTGTTGGCTTGCAAGGTTAATTTAATGCTGTCAGGGGACAGGGGGTGCTAGTATGAGTCAAGGGATAAAGATGTATCAGATCAATATAGTAAGCTCTGGCTTGTAAGCCTCCTACCCCCACCCTACTGGTACATACAATCTCTGTCACTCTGGTATGATGGTGTGGTCCTATAGACACACAGATCCTGCGCGGGTATTTGTGGAGAGGCTACCCAGGGAGCAGCTCTTAGCATCAGTAGTAACAAATGGAAGTGAATCATGTGGACTTTAGAAAGTGTGTATATCAGCATCTTGAAAGCTGCAGTGACATTATTTTTCAGCTCAGTTTTGTTTTAGTTCTCTCCTGCTGAGTCCCCTTAATGCATCCCTGCTGGCTTGAATTCACTTATCTTTCTTTCCTCTCATTCCCACCCAACCACTCCTGTCTCTCTCTCTCTCTCTCTCTCTTTCTCTCTCTCTATCTTGCTTGATCTGCTGCTCCGTCTCTCAGGCCATCTACAAGATGGTGTCATCTGTGATGAAGATGCCAGAGGATGAATCCACGCCGGAGAAGAGGACAGATAAGATCTTCAGACAAATGGACCTCAATAATGATGGTGAGTGGAGGAAATGGCAAGAAGGATGGATGATGAATATGCTGAGAGGAGAGGGGAGTCAGGGGTATCAAACAAAATGTGACAGTTTGTTAGAAGATAATTTTTGAAATGTGTTCATTTTTACTGAAAACAAGAGATCCTTGTAGAGTTACAAGACTCAGTTTCTCTTTGAACTCCCAGGCTTTCTCCAAATGACTGGCTGGTTTATATATTTCATGAATGCACAACCATACTAGGCTTTGTGCATCATCCATTTTTACAAAATTAATGATGATGAGTATTTACCTTTTCATTATTCAGCACTTGCAGTCATGCTAACTTCCCTGTGAGGCTTTTCACAGAGGGTACAGCTCTTTGAGCTAAATGCTAAAGTTTAAAGAACTGAAACATCTTCACATTACCAATGCCAACATACTGTTCTTATTAGGTATAATGTGTATCACATTAGTATGCTAACATTTTTTGATAAAAAGACAAATTACTGATGAGCTGATTGGAATTTGGTTTCATGTCATTCTAATGTTATGACAATCCATCCAATAAGATGACCATGTAGCTAACCAATCTAGTTAACTGTACAATGGTGCTCGATAAGAAGTTGGGATCACTAGTAGGATTCATCTTCTTATAACCATACAGTATCAAATGCAGTCCCCAAAATGTTGTTAAAAACTAAAAACCCAAAGGAAACCCAAAAATGATTTATATCCAGGGACCAGGACAAAACTTTATGAAACTCCATCCAGCAGTTGTAGAGATATTTTAGTCTGAGCCAAAGACGTGGAACAACCAGCTGACTGACAAACTGACTCTGATCATGTAAATCATACAGTCACGCTGCTAGCATGGCTAAAAATAACCACATAAACCCAGAGTTGTAAAACAAAGTACACATGGCTCCTGACTAAAATCCAAAAAGTTGTTTACCCCAAATAAATATTTTTCGGGTCGGCCTGTTTCTTCCATCTGAACTAGCTGATTCCATAACCGAGCTATAAATATCTTACATGGCTTCCATCCCATATTTCCTACTATAGCCAAGTTTGGTGCATATTTGTGCACACCCAGCAATTTCAAATACCACTGTGTTGTAGCCTACTGATTCACACATAAAAACTATTTTAAGGCCTTGAACTGAAGCTAAAACACCAAGCTCAAACACTAATCCACAGCTCAGATAATGCCTTTTACACCATATTAAAAAAATTGTCGCACAATTTTTCTCATTTTTTCTCTGTTCTGCAGGCAAATTGTCCCTGGAGGAGTTTATCAAAGGTGCCAAAAGCGACCCTTCCATCGTCCGGCTACTCCAGTGCGACCCCAGCTCAGCCTCCCAGTTCTGAACTACTGCCCTGCTATGACCCCTTCTTCCTCACCCTCTCCGTTGCTATTGAACCAGTCACTCAAATCAATGCATGATGGTTCTCGTCTCTCATATCATCTTAAATTTTTGTTGCTGTGTGCAAGGATGGAGGAGGAATTTTAAAGAGGATAAGAGAAGTCATCACTGTCATTTTACTTTCATTTTTATATTTGGGGGAAAAAAACGAAG
>OMNW01010041.1:49888-60459 GCA_900303245.1 Selene dorsalis | reverse complement strand
TTGTTGCGATACATTATGTGGCTGTCAGGACCAAACACCTGTGCAACTGGAGATACTCATTCGAGGACAAATCAAAAAGCTGCCAAACTGTAACTTCAGTGATCAGACAGATTTTGTACAGAAGTCCATCCTGACCAAAAAACAGGCATAAACCAACCCAGAAAACCAAAATTTGACTGAATAAAGGAGATAAAACGAAAAGATCAGTGAAGTCTAGAGGTGGAGTTTGTTCCCCTCAGACAGAGCACAGCTGGCTGTTTCCCTGCTTCCACTGCTTATGTTAAGCTACGCTAAGCTAACATAGCTAGCCTAAGCTCCCTAGTTATTGTAAATACAAAAGAGAGGAATCAACCTTTCCAAGTTCACAATCAGTAAACAAGTACATTACTAGAAAGTGTACATGTAAATATCCCCAATTTATCATCATAAAGTCCCCTAAAAACTAATTCTAAAATCAAAATTTCTTGTATAAATACAAACTAAGATGGCACATTATTGTGGTGTGTGAGTCTATAGAATGTGAATCGGTAGGTGGATGATAAATCACTCACAGCTCTTCATTATTGAGGACATTGAGCAGCTCTTGCACCAGTCCATCACATGACAGGGACTGGTTGTTGACAACACTGGTGAAGTGACGCTTGCCTTGAAGCAGTTTCTTCCAGGGGGTGTCCAGCAGTGAGTTACTCAAGCCATAGATTCCTGCTGAGGAGCACACGCAGGATGCAGACAAATACATACAGTGAGTAAGGTCTGACAGTGACACTGCAACATCAACATGGAAATGTCGGACCAACATGAATGGGCCATGGGCCAAGAGGAGAGGTTAATGTGATATGAACAGTTTCTACAGCAACCATGTTAAAAACACAGACCTTGTTTTAGATGGATGGGCTCAGGGCTGCCTCTGTTTCCATAGTAACACACAATGTCTTGTTTGGCTCTACATGGGACACAGTAAGACAGAAAATTAGAGACTGCATTTAGTGATGATTAAACTTGTTTATGTCTAATTATGAAGGCAGTGGCAAGAGTCATAATGTTTCTGCGCTCCTTAAATGAATGCAAACACAGCAAAGATGATGTTTGGAGGAGAGGGAACAACGTAAAATGGGTGCTCAGGGTGATGGAGAATATCAATACTGCATCATACAGTATACTTTAATGACTGCTTTTCTTGGCACTCCTGGAAAATAGGAATTAAGAAGGCTGTTTAACTGGTGGATGCAATTCAAATGGGAAAATACCAAACACCATAGTAATTTGCAGCATTTAAATCCTGAGCCAAAGGAACAACTAAGTAACATTAAGGCATCAAAATATAAATTAGTGATGCAAACACCTTTGAAGACCACAAAACCATTTAGTTGCGGTGTTAGATCTCTTTGCAAAGTACTCAGTTAGAGGGAATTTATTCAGCCTGAAAAATCAGGCTGACATCAAGGGCATCTGTGACGGCTTTGGTACAGGAGAGTGAATAATAAATTATGACCAAATCCTTTGAACCAGTAGGGGAATGAATTTTTTGATGTCAATTTTATGACAGCCATACCAGTCGCATCAGTCAATCTGAGATGTGGTGCAACACTGCTTCAACATCTAACTTGGAAAGTTTCCCAGTCAAGAGCTGCCAAGACAAGAACAGAATATGCTGCTAGGCCTCTTGCTCTGCAGCTAAATTTACTGGATAGTTGTAAAAAGCAAAAATACAAATCAGGAAACTGAGCCACGCTTCTGGTCTGTACCATTTATCACCATACGTAGAAATTGATTGCTACAGAAGCCACTTACAAAGATTTCATATTTGTTCAAAGCTGAACAAAGTATTCAACTTCTTATAACCTATGTTTGTTTGATTACCCAAGTTGGACCTGACTGTGGCTCATACAATGCCACAACTGTCCTCTTTTTCTTATGCCAAATGTAATAGGAGCAGTTAGGATCATTATCTGATGGGTCTACCAAGCTCCAAAGACACAATGATGTAAGAGAAGATCTGACCTGACAGTAAATACACTTTCGTTTCTCATTTTTCACATTTAATTAAAATCATCTGATGCCATCTGATCTGTCAGTTAGTATTTTGTGCATCTCTCAGAATTCATTCCACACTTTCCTCGGGGACATTACCATTTCTTTTAACCTCTGCAATCTACCAAGGACTGAGGGAATATGATGACACAGACTGACATGAGCAAACCTCACACACACACTCTCACTTTCATACCCTTCAGATGATGAGATAAACACGCTTGGCTTAAAACCCTGCCCCTGTGCAGAGGTCATTCTTAACTGTTTGCGCAAGAGCTTCGGTGTCTTGTGTGCATTTCCTGGGGCAGAGTGATTTCTAAAGGCTGGACAATGTGTGTCCAAGCAGCTTGGAGAGAATCCTCAAAGTTGTAGGTTGACATTACACCATCCCTCTGACAACAACAAATTAAAGACCTTAATATTGTTGCCATCTTGCCCCCCCAAACCCAGCTGAACAGCCTGGATAAACAACTACTTTTTCTTTTCCTATGGTTACTATGAACACAGCAGCACTGGCTAGTGTTGACTCGGCTGATAGCAGTCACCCTCATACGTGCATGTGCACAGTTGCTGAATGGAAACCAGATGGCACCATAACCTGAAAGGAGATGAAAGCATATGTACATCCTCAACCGGTTGTCAGTCCTGCTGCGGTAAAGAATTTCTCAAAGACTATTTTGATGCTCTGACCAGACACTGTGGCCTGAACCCAACAACACCCAAAACACCTATAGTGTTTACCTAATGTACAGTACATACATACACTTTCCCTGTGGTGTGCTAAAAACTGTCCATGTTGGCAGCAGGTGGAGGATTTGTGGAAAAATAGCTCAGTCTTTTCTCTGCCTTTTGAAACTGGCTACAGTGTCCAGAGCTCCATCAGGTGTGCTGTGGCTTGATTTGGGCTGAGATGAGGGAACAGCAGGAGGTCAAGGCAAATGGGGAGAGAGAAAACCAGGGGGAGAGAGTTGAAAAACAGGCTTTTTCAGATCTCTGTCAGAGAGTAATCAGTATGCTGGCTGGGAGATGTTCTAATGAAGAGTTCTCTGTACTGAGGCTGCAGAGCAATTTCCCCATCGCCAGCTGTGGTTTAGTTGCCTGGAGATGGTTGGACGAGCTTTCAACCTTATCGGCTCAGAATGTAGATGGACATGTTGTTACGGGCTCCTGGGTAACGACATGTACAGCATGTACTCTCATACCCAATCACACACATCTGATGGAAGAAACAAAGTTGGCTTGTCCATTTTTAATCATTTTCCTCCATGCCAGCAAAACGGCTTCACAGATGCACTGATCCAGACTGAAATATCTCAAAAACTATTTTACATTACCCATAGGCTAAACTGTAGAAACCGTGGTGAAAAAATTCAATTTTCTATTGCTGTGGTTTATGATTAATCCCACAAATGTCATTCCCATCAGTCTTGGCTGTACTTTGTATGTTGTCCTCATAAACCAATGTTAGTGAGTCAACATGCAAAACTGCTGAACATGTAGAGTGTATTCACTTATCCCATGGCTCTACATTCTTATCTTGTTATATTGAGATACATTACACAGTAAAGACTATTGACTTGACTGAACTGTAATGTATAATACTGATTCTACTATTTCAACATTAGTTACTGTAGGTGGCCTTCAGGTGATCTCTGACTTGATAAACAGAGCATAAAACCACAATGTTCTTTTATAACTTTACACCTGACCACACCTGACCTTTGTCTTGTGAAATTATCTTGTTAGATTTGTTAGGATCAGGCTGCCTTTCATAGCATAGAGCCAGAATCAACATTATTTCTTATTTTTTCTGGCAATTTTTGGACATCTGGATTCACTCAATGAACAATGAGGGCTATATTTTAGTTATTTACAGTAAGCATCTACTGTCAGTGAATATATCATGTTATATTCCACAGGAAGCGAATGTGTTCTCATATAAGTTCTCTTACAAGCACTAAAAGACTTATGCCAATAAAAAATGTTCCTTTTTAAAATGTTGGGAGTTCATCCAGCCCTGATACTCTGGAATGTGTGTATCTGCTGTGCTGCTGTTTTTCTTTTTTAGCTCAAACAAGTTTCTGCCAAGAATTACAACAAATGGTTTGGGGCCGTAAGACTGAACCACTTTCTTAAGTTGTTTTTATAAAATAACCACACTCTGCTTGACTGAAAATGCATTAGGGGTAGCATTTCACTGCAGGCAAACATCAGAGGAAATATTCATTAAAATGGATAATCTCTGGGCATTGACTTTAAAGCAAGAGTGACACAAAGTGGGATCAAAAACCAACGCTATAGAAAAGTCTAGATGAAATGTTGGATTTGGAGCCCTGAGACCATCAAGCTGAGAATATCAGAGATCTGAATTTAAATATATATGGTATTAGCTCCACTGGGAGAAAGATCAGTATAATGTTTTGGGATAGTGTGGCTGCCACTGACCAAATCATTCGCATGTATAACTCAACAAAATACAGTTACAGACTCTTTAATTAAGGCGTTCTTGATTTAACAAGTATCACAGTTAATGACAGGCAAAACATGAATCCTGGGCCAGCTGAACTGTTTTAATGCCTCTGGGTTGTGTATTACGGGTACACCATGTCTCTCATAAGCATTTCAATGAGGGTCACATACACTCAACAACTGGCTGCAGACAGGCAATGTCAAAAAAATGATGATACATCCTGCACTGCACCAGCACTACATCATAAATCACTTCTCTTGTTACAGATGAATGAGAAATCCTCTATCTACCACATGTAGTTATTGATCTGGAAAGAAACTAGATGCCTGATTTCCACTAACCCGTTGGGCATACCATAGTGGAAATGAATGGGCTGGTAATGACTCTGTGTATTTAACAGATGTAGGCTTGCTGTCTATTACTGTGTCAACTCTATCTGCAGTGAATGTGGCTCTGAGATGGGAAAGGGGATTTGAGGGGAAAAAACTGCAATCTAAACACAGAAAACTTCCGCTGTATCATGAGCATGAGGTGGCACTTTATATTTTCATTAGGGTGAAACACTGCTGGTCAATTTTGACATTGTGGGACATTTTGATTCCATAACATCTCTCAGACTAGTGGAAAGCAAACATCTAAAGTCTTTTAGGTGTTTATGGTACTACACTTTGTTTATCTGACTCTGTATTGCTGTACTGTAAAGCTCTCTTACCCCTGCACAATGTTGTTGAAGCCAAACACCATCACTTGCGTGAAAGTGAAAATTATGAAATCAAGAAATTCAACAACATACAACAAAGATAAAATAAAATATATGATTTTTTCAAAATGAGTTTTTCTCACAGTCCGAGGCAGAAATCTCCAATTCAGTAGCCCGGCCCCTTATATAAACCTAACTTTTTACTTTGATGACTATCTCTATTCCCAGGGTTTTTGAGCAGGGTTTGTTCATATATCATTTATAGCCTGTTTTACTCCTAAAAACATGGTATAAATTGGTTGACATATTCCCAGTTTTATATGGCATGTTTGCATATTAAAAAATAAACTTTTTGCAAAATTGTAATACAAAGAATAACTATCTTAATACAAGTAAACTGAAGACACCCTTAAGAGGAATGCCACTGGGGCAGTACAGATGCATCTACAGTTACGGTCTTGATAAGGACATTTGCAACTTGATGGCCTCCTCCCGTCAGTGACAGCTGAGCCATCTAGCTGCCTGCCGTTACGTGTTTAGTCGATTGTGAAAGGAGAAATCAAAGAATTTCCAGGGGCTGAAATGAAAGTTACAAAAGGCTGAAGAGAAGGTGCTACTTGTGAATATTTTGTGCAACCTGGGACTACTTTTTTATGAATACAAATAACAATAGGGATGCCTTGTCATTACACAATGCAACGAGATTGGATGGCCACTTTTGACAGCACAGAGAACAAAAAACACACAAAAATAATGGTGTGTGTGTGTAGAAATACATCTTCCTTATCAAGTGAAGATGCAACCCTAACAGGGCTTAGACAATGACTAGAAATAAAACCTCTGCCTGGAATCATGTTGATTGCTCAGCATGAGTGAACTGAATCCATACAACTTCAGATTCAACACTGCACTTGCTGCATCATGAGCAACGCACCATAGTTTGAAGATTATCAGCTAAACAGTTGTTGAGAAAATTGAAATACTGACAGAGAGACAGAGATTCCTCCACTTATACTGGTTAAAAAATGTGTAGTGCATTTCTGTAGCCTATGCAGTGCTAAAAGGGATATACAAGCATAAATAAATCCCTTTTGAGAGGAGATCCCGCTTGAGGCTATGTTAACAAAAGGCACAGATCATGACACCAAACTCCACTGTGGAAACCCTGATTTTTCCTCTTCTCCAGCAGGGATATGTGTGCTGGAGCGCCAGCCTCTTGCTGGCAGAAACTGAGACGTGTTTCCATGCCAGTTGTCCACAGGGCCTCTACATGCCAGTTGTCTACAGGGCAATGACAGCTACCTCAGAATGCACTGATCCCACTTTGATTTTTCCCTCTTTACCAGGTTACCAAATTTAGTCAAATCAGTCAGGCCTACAAAGCAGAAGAAGAAGCAGGAGGAGGAAAAACTCATTGTTTTTAATGCTGTGTAGATTTTCTGTATTTAAAACCGTGAAACATGAGCAGGTTTTCCTTTAGAACTTTAATGCTGACTCTTCCACAGCTCAACATCTGAGATTTCTTATCAGCTCTGCCTGCTTTGCACTGCAGAGATCAACACTGCTGCTGCTTTTGTTTCATTCTCAGGTAAGAAAAGACCAGAGGGACAAAGCAACAACCTACTCACAGTAATCTTAAAACACTTTGAGTTAAAATCCTGGTGCTGTAGGAGTCGGTCACTGTCCCTCGATGTCAAAGACACCCCCACAGTACCATAAAGAATGTGTCTCGACATCCATCCTCACATTACCTGCTGTTCCTAACTCTCTGGAATAAATTTCAACTTGTTGATGGTATGGCTGCTTACTGGAAGTCGTGGGGCAAAGATTCTCACAACAGTTTGACTCTGCTTTCCACAGTGGATGGAACATACACTTGGATGGCTTTCACCACACCTTTCATTCACTCACTTGAACTCCGCTGTGATGAGGTTGAAGCCATTGTACAGGTGGCTTTCCGTTGACACCTTCTTCAGGTATGAGTAGCTGTCCACATCCTTGTCCATAAGGTAGTTAGACACTAAAAATCCTGCAGATCAACAGCAGCAAAGAAGAAATGGCTCTTAAATTATGCACTCAAAACTAAATATTGTGGATTTAGATGATGTTAAAATAATACAATACAACTCCATGTTAATTAAACAATTGCATGAGTAGACTGAATACATCAAGAACAGTTTAATCATACATCTTAAGTGGAAAAGAGATTTGAGATGTGTGAGTTAACACTATGCTTCCTGACAGCGAGCATAGTTTTTGGAGGCTGCGTCACCTCTCCCTTGTGCATCAGGGTTGGGACGTCCTTCCATGTAGTTAGTGATTGCAGCCAGCTTTCCCCTCTTGGTGATGCCCAGCCATGATCCTCCTTCTTTTCCATATTCCTGGTCCAGACCTGGTTCACAACACACGTAGCTGAATGTTTACCAAATGCAGATCTGATTTTGCAGCTCTGACTAACATCAGAAGTTAACAAATATTGTACATTATTATTAGCAGTCAGTAAACTGCCACAGTATATGAAATGGCGACCCAAATTTCAGTGTGTGGTATTTATAATTTTTTCCATACTCTTTGAATAATTCTGATAAATACAGTACCCTTGGGGGATCCACTTAGTGATTTGAAGTGTTTTACATGTTTTGGCAGATTTCCCTCAAGGGTCTTAGGGACTTTTTTCTCAAAGCAAATTTGGATTCTTGCCGGAAGCGGGTGGTGGTGATTGCCATTTGACAAGAGCTTTAGCTACTGCTGTGTAAAAAGACACTCATTTGGAAGTGCTTTGTCTTCAGGGCAGATTGGAGGCTACTGGAAGTACTCAGACAAACTAGAGCTGACTGGTTAGCACTCTAACTTTTCAGTAGAAGAAAAAAAATCATATTTAACACTGGCATTGTTTCTTACCCCTGAACCCAGCTTTTGATGATGATGGAAGTTTAATACTGAAGTCATAAGATTTCTTCTAGACTGGTAAGTAAACAGCTGTTAATGCTAATGCTATATACATAAATAATATATATATAGCAACACTTGGAGATAACGTTTACCATGAAAGCTAGGTTAGTCCTAACCACAGGTTAGTCTCCCTTAAGAGGTTTACAATAACAAACCTATTTTGAGTAACTTTTTTTTCCATGTCCAATATAATTGAGCAACTAACAAAGTAACTACTTAACAAAAAAACTAAGTAAGACTTGGTAGAAAACCATATAGTGAACACTGACCTTAATCTCATGGGAGATCTTTTTCCCTATATTCTACTTATTTGCTAAGGCCTCAGTGATGCAAACTTTGAAGCAAAATGTCCGTCACCCTTGTACAAAAGGGAGCAAGAAATACACTTAACTTGGACTAGCCAACATTAAAATAGATCTGATGTCTGTATCTATGTAAAACAGTATTGCAAGTGTATAAAGAACACATTGTTTAATTTGTCTTTTTTAAAATGTCTAATGTCAATAAATCAGTAGTTTACTTTCTTTATTCTTCCTCCAGACATGACACAGAAAAGGTGGGGCCCAGTTAAGTCGACTGTACTTCCTGGTGATCAATAAAGACAGGCTAACTTACACTGACAATGACCGAGGCAGCCAAACACTGTTACTCCTCTGGGGTGGATGGAAAGCTATAGCCAGATCCCACTGGGAGCTATAGCTTACTTCCTCTCTCGTCATGCTATGTCTCCTTCAGGGCTTTGCCTCTGCCCCCCACAGGCCCACAGATAAGGCAGAGCCATTTATTCCTGTCACATTGCATAAAAGCAGCCATCAATTAAAGGCCCACTACTGGAGTCCTGACCCCTCTATTAGAGAGGGGAGAGGAGACTGATGAAAAACAAGGCTATCTCTGTGTTTCTTCCTTTAACAGAAAGAGGTAATGATTGATTTCCTCTGCTTGCCTATAATGTGTATTGCACATCAGTCAATTAAATATAGTTTACCATTGGGGGGGGTATGTCCTGTGACGGAAAAGGAGGAGCACTGGCTTCAGAGGTGAAGAAGACAGATTTTTTTTTATTATTGTGAAAGGCATTTAGGCTCAAATAGAACTGCTGCCAAAACTAAACATGTAGTATTTACCCAGAGCCGAAAGAATCAAGTTTGAAAGCTCAACATATATTCCAATTGTCTAGATTTAAATGACGGAAAGGATATGCATAAGTCGTACATCTAAATCTGTATCTTTTGTTATTGCTTCCTTTAGTTTTCATTTTGCTTCATCAAATCAGAAAGAATAAAAAAAGCATTCACACAGATCAGTTAAACATGTTCTTCCGTTTCTTCTGTTTTGTTAGGTCTCTTTTGTAAAGAGACTTAAACGTTACAGATTCAATGAGGCAAAGCCAGTGCTTCAAAACACAACTAACAGGTTCAACTTGTTTCATGCTTACGACTTACCACTGAGGATCTCGTTGTTCGTCCCCCAGTAGTCTGCTGCTTTAGATGGTCTGTTGTAGAACTCATCTCTGTTTGCAGCCAAAATCAGCCTGAGGAGATAAAGAAGAGAGAAAAGAGTAGTTGGACGTGTCATTCTGTTATTTTTGTTCATGCTGTGGGTCTTGTTCATTTGTGCTTGATGTGAAGCACTGAGGTATTACAGAAGGCCATCGGTGTTCTGAGCAGGAGACCCATCACCAGCAGCTCATTCATCATCGTGAACACATGGTATCCCACCTCCTTTATATTTATTCTCAGTTGGCAGTTGATCATGTCTTTATATCCTGCAGCTCTTTAGAAAAAAAGATGTTTTGTCTGTGCTTTGTCTGTGATGTAGACCTTCCAACTGATCAACAACATTCACACAGGTGATCATTAAACATCGATTGCAACAGACTCAGTTTTTTTAAAGGACACCAGGTTTTCCACTGGAACAAACGGTCTCAGATGTGTCCAGGTGATTTCAAACAGAGTATGTCATTTAACTGAGCAGGATGTAGAGGATATGAAAGGTCAAGGTTGAAAGAAGATGGGTGTCCTTTTGATGACGACCAAAGGAAAGAGGATCAAAAAAGAACAAGATAGTCAAAGGATGAGCGATATAACAGTTCCAGACAACTAATCTCAACACAGACGATGTAAGGTGAAAAAATGCGATCCAAATGACTTTAGTGCACTGACTATATCAGAGTAACACAGCAGCGTGGTGCAACTGATTTAATTATTTTCATTTTTTTCATTTACTCTAAATTACTATGACTATACTCTCTACTACTTTTCACTCTTCTCGAGACAGGATTTTATTGGAGGAGGTGTCCAGGGAGAGGGAAGTCTGGGCGTCCATGCTCCGACTGATGCCCCCACCACCCGGCCCTGGATTAGTGGGAGAAAATGGATGGATGGATGGACATCCTCCTTTCCCAGAGCAAACCACAAA
>OMNW01010041.1:11167-49868 GCA_900303245.1 Selene dorsalis | reverse complement strand
CTAAAAAATTTTTTTTACATTTGATCGTCTCATTTTCTAAACTCTTGAACCCCAGTGACTCATCATTAACAGTCCTTAAACTCATGCTGTGCTGGCAAACACTGCATCAAACCCACAGGGCTTTTTTCCCTAAATACATCAGGCTGACTTTTAAAAAATGTCTATAATATGTGTAAAGATGTACACTCCATCCTGAATACTGACAATCAAAAAGATGCAGACATACAGAATGGTCTAAATGATATATAATATTTCACTCAGAGAAAAACATCCTATAGCTTCAGTAAAGGGTTCAAACAAGGTGACACTAAATACATACTGACTGTGTGGAAAGGTTTAAAACTACTTATTTTAAGAGGGTGGGTAAAAACTCTTTGAGTCTTTGCAGAGAACTGTGGCAGATTTAGGTAAATCATCTAATTTACATCTCATTTTGCAAAGCTGGCTGTGCCTGGCTCACATCAGTAACCTCTGCAGGTGTTTTATCTCATCCTAAATCTGTTTTTATTGCTAAAGCACTGCTACAACACAAACATTTGCCACTACAAACGAGTGAACAGCCTGAACAAGAGCGTGAGCTGATTCCAAATAAATCACCTTGGATGTGACTGTGTGGTCTGACAAAGGCTGGCTGTCAGTTCAGCACTGCACTACACTTTGACCTGCAATATTACTCAGGGAGTCGGTGAGTGATTACGCCATTAGACTCTTGACCATTAACTGCTACGAACTGAATTGTGACCTGTATCTAATGCAACGCTGACCATTACTTATTCACTGCTGTCAGTTGTGGGGCAAGGAAACATAACTTCACTTAGTGGCTTCCTGTCCTCCCTCAGCATCTGTTATCCAGTATTCACACAGTGACACACATGCACAAGTCTTCATCCAGCTCATCTCCTATTCAGCAGTTATGAAACAGAAAAAAACAACTGTTTCCTTTGCTTAGAGGAAAAGATGACCTCCACTATTGCATCATGTGAATTTGTAAACATAAATTAACATCTGAGCATTGTGGACAATTCTAGTTTATGGCATGTATAAAAGAATTACACTACATATAAAGGAATACCAACGTAACCACTTGCTGTGCATCAATAGAATTAGAGTTCAGATCATTGACATATAGATTTAAACACAGCAGAGAGGCACTTAAACACTCTTTGGGCTAACTCCACGGGCCAGAAAAAGGGCAAATGAAATTTATTGACTTGTACAATGGCCTCTGAGCTTGGTCTTCCTATTAATCTTTCAGGAAGGGAGCGTGGATCCTGTGTCAGAGCAAACAGATAAACCAAACTGACCTAATAGGAGTGGACCTCTGTGCATCAAAGGCTAATGACAGGCATTTCCCATGGCACTGTGTGAGCCACTGCTGCTCCTGAAAACAAAGCTAACACTAATGATGCCGCACAAGAGAGAGCATCTGCTCTCCGATCCTGCGGGGAAAATCGCATGTTAGCAGCTCGGATCACAGTGACAGTCGGCCAGCTGCATCATGTACAAGGGATGGTAAGCAGCAGAGAGGTATCAAAGCTCTTCATGAATGCCAACCTCTGTTTTTTTTTTTATTCAACAAACACAGACTTGCAGATTTGGGAGCAGTCTCAGTGGGTTTGTTGTGGGTTTATGTATTCAAAGAATACCAATAGAATCATTCCATCTAATTTTGATGCAGCTTTGACCTTTCATCTCAAATTAATGTCAACTAAAATTTCCTCTTGATCAACAAACTGTTCTTAGATGTGGTAATTTGGAGTAGAGTTACAATTCTGTGTATTAAGCTGTAGATATTCATTGTCCCTAGAAGAAACTGTTTTCTTTTCCTTGACACTAGCAGTTTTGAAATGTTGAGATACAGCATTCTATCAGATAAGTGAAAAGTTTAATCTGCTGGTAGCACTGGGAGAATAGTCAAGGGGTCGTCAAACGGCTTATTAGGGCTCATCCTGTAGGAATCATTAGTGGAAATGAATCCGAGCAAAATTTTATGGCAATCAAATCAGTGACTCTTGAGAAAATTCAGTCTGGACAAAAGTGGCCCTCTGTAGAACCATGGCACAAGTCTAACTAAAGATATTAACTGCAGATTGTCAGAAGTGGCATAATACTTCTACAGTGATAAAACTTTTTATCTCCACCACTGCAAAAGCAGTCAAAAACTGTCATATTGGTGTTTGTTTGGTCCATCATTTTCATCTTTTTTGGTGCAAGCCTCTGGAGACCACAAAGTGACTCTGATCAGACACAAAGAAGTGCTCTAATCAAGGGTGAAATCAAATTACAATGCTAGTTGGTTGATTGCAGCATGACGCTCATTATGAGGAGATGAAAATGTTGCAGAAAAAAGAAAAAAGTAGCAGCTGTAATGCAGAAATCTCAGCATGTGTGTAATCATAGAGTCATTTGTGCTGAACATGAACCCATTTAACACCTACAGACTTATTCCTGCCATTTTCTGCTGTGGGAGTATAATAATGCATCAGACTTGTGATAGACTGGTGACTTGTCCTGGGTGTACCCTGCCTTTGCCCTACATCAGCTGGGATTGGCTCCCAGTCCCCCCCCTCCCCAATTTAACGATGCATAGATAAGCAGTATGGTGGATGGATGGGGCTTAAATATTTTTACATAATGAAACTTTAATGTTACCTTCAGTCCAGTTTGGCCTGAGTATCCTACAAATTTGTTTTGATTTACACATCACCGCAGCACAGAAAAGTTCTTCTGCAACTGGTAGTCTATATATAGCACTGATGTAACCGCATTAGGGCACAGTACGTTTCACCTTTCCCCAGGTTTAGGTCTGAGTCAGTGCTCATAACACACCTCTGATGTGATATCCTTAGGTGGGGTCAGACTCCTAGCGGGAAGGACAGAGATGGACTATGGCCAGGTAGAGGGCTCACTCGAGCTTGGGGGATTATAATAAGCTGGACTTCACCACACACTGCATCTCACTTTAACTGCTAGGACTGCACACGTCTGTGCCTCCCACTGAAAGAAGTACACATTTACTGCTGGGTGGAGAAGGGTGCACATAGATTCATCCAGTATTAAAAATGTGATATCTGATGTTAACATTTTCCTTATTTTCTGTAATTCGTATTATGTTGCCAGGGCAAAGAACATTATGTGCCAGATATGACTGGTGGAGTGTCGCACAGCTGTTTATATCATTTCACAGATGCCTACGACACTGTTCAAGACTAAAAAACATCATGTCTAAAAATTATATGTATAATAACAGAGGAGACACTTCCTTTCCCTCAACTCCTTTACAGCTATTTGTTTGTGTTTGCTCAAAGTGGCAGACTAAACAATCCTACGATGAGATAAAGTAGGCCACATTGCAGCATAGTCAGTGTCACTGTCAGTAGTCAGTGTATGACAGAAGTGATGTGAAGGTTTGGCGTGTCTTCATACATCAACCTTAACAGTTTTTGTTTTGCTTATATTCATTTTATTATATAAATGTTCTGAGGCTGCATGTTCATTTAAGCTATATTTCCAACTTTGAGTCAAAAACTCAGACACACCATTGTGTTTCTTTTTTAATGGTATATTTATCAAGATGAACAAAATAGTGGTAGTTCAGAATTTGAAAGGTTAATATAATTATACTATTGTGCTGAAATCAAAAGTGAACAGGAGCATTTAATGTTTTTCCACTTCCTGGTTACTTCAGACTCATGAGAGGGAATAAATTGTATTTAAGGACAACATATTTCCTTACCCTATCAAAATGTTTGTGAGAAACATATTTCCAGCTAGTCCAAAATGTGCTGTTTCACCAATGTACATGAAGAGGGTTTTACTCAAGACATTAAGATTTTAGATAGCACTAAGTTTTGGTGTTGAGTAATTCTGATGAGCTGTTATTTCTATCAGAGTTTTGGAGACAGTTCCCTTGTTTGTCCAAGAATGTATCTGTGAATTTCATCTGTGCATAATGTCAGGCATTTCAAGATGAAGCATTTATAATAGTACATTTTTCATTACAAATCCTTTCCTTTCAAAACTCCCCTTCTACTGCATGGCTGACCTTATGTGTAGCACAATTAGTGTCAATATATAATCAATGGGATAACTGCTCTACCTGTAGGCATTTTTGGATGCAGGCCGGGGGTCAAACTTGAAGAAAATTATACACATGGATGTACTGGGGGGGATAGATGACCAGGTTTTCACTCAGTCTGCATCTGCCTTGAAATCTTCGTCACATCTGACAAAGAGAAGCAATCAGAGAAAGAAAGAAATCAGCACCTGTGTTGGTGTATGCACAGAGCATGGCAGAACAGTGATTGGAGAGATGAAGACATCTGTTGTGAAACTAGATCATGGGGTGGATGAAACTGCGCAATATACATGGACAGAGGTAACAGCAACTAAAGGTGCTTCACATAAACCATATACCATGAGGAAACACACTTGATAATGATGCATATCTATAGGATACTCTTATCAGAATACTTACATACTTTACTTGGCTGTAAGACAAACAACTGGACCATCCAGAGTGCATGCTGTGTGTACCCCTGTGAACATGTTCAGATTAGCAGCTATGAGTAGGAAGGCAGAAATAAAGTAACTGAGGTTCAGTGGCTCCCCCGCTAATCACAATTATCATTCAATGATGTGCCAGGTTTTGTATAATAATCATCTGATACTACCATGCTGGTAGGTTGTAGCTTCTTACTACACAGTTAACATGTTTTCGGTTTGATAACTTTGCGAGACACAAGTATCTAGCTTGGTGACAATCTATTGATAGTTACATAGCTAGCCAAACAGCATAGCCTGCTTGTTAGGTATGTAGTTAGGAATACAAGCCCTGACTTGCACACCCAGTAGTGGTTAAGTAACGCTTTAAGATAAGTAGGTAGTTTCACCTCTATCGGTAGTTTTAGCATAACTTGGTAGCCTTGACAATAACAAGTCGTTAAGCAGCAGTCGTTAGCATGGTTACAGCCAATAACATAACGATAACAGAGACAGACCGAGCAAACTGTCGATACCTACCTAACTTAGCTATGCGCGGTACATTACACTGCAAACATTTGTTGGGCTAACTCTGACTGCTACACTGCTTACTGCTGTGTGTTGTTGGCTAACCGGGCTCACTGTCTCTTTACACTGGCTGTTGTCAACTAGAAGGAAGTGCTCTGATAGCGTGACCTTGTTTTGTGTCTCCGGTCGCTTCATAAGCTTCTACACCGGGTGGGAGGGTTTATTTTGTGTTCATTGTACTGAGCCCCGCCCACTGGGCACTTCACATACATCGAAACGAGTGCATCTCCAGCAGGGCTCCCAAGTTCACTGTGATTGGTCAGTTTACGGCAGTAAATGAACCACCACAGGAACACAAAAATATCCGGTTAATTAGTTACATTCAAAATAAAAGCTTTACTACAATAACAGTTTTGCTGCAATTATTTCAACTACTATAATAATCGTTAAGCTGCATTTATTGGAACTAGGCTCAGCATGTTGGGGCAAGACGAGAACTGGGGCGCATAGAATTTCTCTTGATGACTTTATTGGGCACAGGGATCTTTTCTATTTCAGCAACATCTAAATGCCTCCGATTGCGGTGTGATTGAAATCTATGTTGCACTACAGCCCCAAGGCTTGAGCACAAGATTCAGTGCTGTATGACTACAACGCCCTCACTGAGATATAACTAGTATAAGAATCACAAATAAATAAACATTACGATGATACGCACATAGAAGACTGCTCTGCAGGATTTATCATCTTACAAGTTTGAAGTCAAATCACTTTCTGCCTCTCGTTTCCACATATTTACCCTTTTGCTTTTGTTTTATTCTATTCGACGACTTTTACTTTGAAAAAATATTCACCAGACATTTTCTTCACATTTCTGCTGACTTGACAATGCACAGTAAGCTACTAGTAAATTATTTTCACAACAAATGTGCAGAAAATAGACAAATCAGACGGAGATGATGAATAAAAACAGGGTATAAAAGTGGTTCATCTGAATGACTATCATATTCTGTGTTATGTAGCATTAAATGGGCTAGTTAACTATGTAGCTAGTTTTCTTTTAGTTGAAACAACGAAAGCATTTAATACTGGAAAATCCTACAGTTCAAAGAAATAACGACAGTGAAATACTTAATTGATAAATGTCCAGATAAACTGTCCAATAATCAATCACCAGTTTCCTCAGATACAGTGCGAGTGGTGATGGGGCGGAGACACTTGGTGTGACCAACAGCATCCAGCACTGTTGTGGATGAGAGGGATAAAGGCTGCTCTGCCTTTCACACAACACTACGTCGCAGACACTAATTAGTAATTGTTAAGGACAGTAGCTGCGTAAACACGTAGTAACTTTTAAATCTGTTAGGATACGCAGGTTTATGCATGTGGCGCGTGGTTAAAAGGAGCACGAGCGGCAACCTGGCGACTACAATCTGATATTTGGAGGGTTGTAACAGTAGTATCCCTGCAGCAGTCAAGTTGAATACAGAATAACGTTCTCCAGTTGAAGCTTGGACAACTGTTCATCACGCCGGGGAATCACTTCGCCTGCAAAAGCAAGGTGGAACAAGAGAAAGTGAGGTAGGCTCATTTCAATGCAGCTATTTCTTTTCCAGAGTAAATCCATGTGGTAATTATGTTGCGACGCCAAGTTTTAGCCTGTGCCATTACAACTCAGGGGGAGGCGGAGGAGGAGGGTGTGACAATTTGTAATAACAAGAATGTAAGTGACATTGGAAAATGTGAAAATAAACCGTCGGCTTTTTCACAGACAGAGTGAGCAGGTGTTTGGCTGAAGCATATTGATTAGGAAACATGGAGCCGGTGTGTTAAAGCCCTATCGCTTTTGTTTAATAGTCGGTGTTTTTAACGTGGCGCGACAGGGAGAGACATATTTGATGCTGCTGGGTAGTTTATTCGACCAAATACCTTGACGAAATGTCGGTAATACAGGTTATGCGTGTGTATGCGTGTGTTGTTGTGAGCACTTATTGCTAATGGATGCGGTCAATGGCAGCGAGCACGAGCCGCAACGAGCTGTCAATCATCTCATCCTTACTAGTCTATTGTTTTGCCCCTCCTGTTTGTGAGTGAGTTACCATGGAGAGTCTTCCGGTTACTCTCGTCTAATTGCCTTATTTGGAGAAGGGGCGGCTGTCAGTGGCTGGACTGATAGTGGTTCTGGGTTAATAGTGCTCTATCCACGTCCCATGTGAGTAGCCGCCAGAATGAGTGAATGCTTCAAAACAACAACCTGAGCTCGGGTCATTAAGAGGCTGCAAATGAAGTTTTCAGTAGATTTTGATTGGTGCTGGTCAGCGTTTTCACAGCCAACTGGGCAGTAATGGTCTTGGGGCATGGTAGGATGCAACTAAAGTAATTGAGCTTGTACAATTAATTTGCATTTATTTGTTACTGTAGCCTACTTCAATGTGAAGCGGTCAGTGCCTTTGAAACCCTCAACTCACAAGTGCTTTTAGCTCCTGGTTGTAGAAGAGTGGTGCCTTAAAGGGGTTCATAGCTACAGGGAAATAACCCAACCACTGTATAACATGCAACCTCAGCGTATTTACATATATAATATGATATAATATTTTCTGAGATAACTTTGAGTTCATTTTACATTTAAAGACCATTTGATTCATGTGTTAGTCAGGGGCGTTTCTAGACACCCTGAAGGCCCCAGGCAAAAGGCCCACCACCACCACCATCCACCCCCAAGACCACAAACGTTAATTAATCCAAAACCACTGATGATTCAATTTTGCAGTAACGATGCTTCATGTTAACATTTATACCAGAAA
Organism: Selene dorsalis; assembly: GCA_900303245.1. Classification (NCBI taxonomy): domain Eukaryota; kingdom Metazoa; phylum Chordata; class Actinopteri; order Carangiformes; family Carangidae; genus Selene; species Selene dorsalis. The sequence goes on along the minus strand of OMNW01010041.1, from coordinate 42,054 downwards.
ATTCAAGGAGATATAGATATATAATATCTTCCTCTTCAACATACAAATTAATAACAGTTCAGACAGGACAAGCTGATCTACTGACAGCAGAACTGATGTTGGTATCAATGTTAGCATTTAACAACAAATGCATTGTTGTACCACTAATGGGAGAAATGAACATTGGCATTGGTAGCACTAACTTACTGTATGCTTTGCATATCATAACATTGTGCATACTACCCCGACTATGTGTGTACACAGCCACTGGCAATATCATGATGTCACTGATATGGACCAATGTGCCTGCCCTGTTGCAACACTTCTGCTGTTAATATATTTTGGTCAGTGCATGTTGCAGGTTAGCCCTTGTTGCAAGAGGGTGTTCGAGGGGAAAACACAGTAGCCTGAAAAGATAAATTAGTGCTACTCTACATTCTCATTTTGTCTTAACATAGCCTTCAGTGTCATGAGTGGAAAATAGACATGGAATGCCAAAATGTGAAATATTTGGTCAGTGATGTAGCAGATCTGTGTGTGCATGTACAAACGGTTGTATGTTGTTATGAAACAAAGCAAATAAACAAAACCAGAAAAGGATTGCAGGTGCAGAAAAAGGAGAGGCTTGCTGCGGAGCCTCCTAGTGACTAGTTTGCTGTGGATTTTGTCTGCCAATGTAGCTAGCATAATCTGGTTAAATGGGATAAATCATCCAAGCATTCATGCACTGCAGGAAGCGTCAGAGTAACAGTGCATTTAAAACGTTTCATTAAAAAAACAAAAGTTAAAAAAAAAGAAAGAGTAAAATTACAGTCAGAAGTTCATGAAATTATGGACATGGACCAAATGAAGACTTGGCTGTTGCAGATATGCATCCTCACTCCAGCAGATTTTGTTATATTGTAAATATTTGAAAGTCTTGCTCGACTGGAGTTAGAATTGCAATTAGACCATTTGGTAAACAAAACATTAGCATGTGAAAGACATTATGGTCTCTGGGCAGGAGCAGAATCTCAACAACACCTGTGATTGAGCTGTTTAATGAAAAATGTTCAGGAACTGGGACCAAACAAGAAGACTTTCTACGACTTCCTTAATTCAATGGTTTCCTGCTTTATGACAGCAGCTGTCTTGTGTCCTTTGCCTTTGTTTTCCCTTGACAAAAAACAGTTGTTAATTTGAACTTTCATAGTCAACAGTTAATGAGATAATTAATGACCAACAAAACCTACCTCACTGTGGTAAGCACATAACTGTATGTTTTTTATTCTGGAGAATCGGGGATTTCTAAAATCATAATGACTTAGAATAGATGGTGTTTATATTCTGGTTAATGGAGACTGCCACCCACAGACTGGTCCTGGCTTTGATATGGGGACTTTTTTTGTCACGGAACGGTTTCTTTTATCACAATTTGAGTATCTCAAAGGTTAAAATGTCATTCTTGTAATGGACGACCTGATGTCAGTTTTAATCTCACATGCAGTTCATGCTTGAAGTTATTTGGCAGCTAGAGTAGGATTCAGCTCTGCAGTGTGATAGTAATTTAGATCTAAATGTAGATGCTGATGCTTGTTACTGTCAGATCCTGTGTTTGTCTCAAATCTGCAGGAACTTAAAAGCCATAGCAGTATGAATCCTTGGTTTGAACATCACACTTTATCCTCCCTTCTATCCATCCTCTGGATTGCTTATTCAGAGCTGTGTCTGCAGATATTGACTGGCCCTGCTCTGTTATACGTGTGTGAAAATTTCCCCTTACTATATCAGAGAGACATGTGAAGCAAGCAAGAAAAAACAAACACAAAAAAGCATGAAGGGTTTTTCATGTGACGAATGTTAAAAGGCTTTTGGATTTTTCACTCGTGTGTCTCTGAAGTCTGATAATAATATTTTTGTGCCAAAATGAGAGTAGCCAGTATTTTGTATTATTATTTACGTCAGACATGGCACTTCAGAAAGGAATGTAGTAAACAGGAGGAAAAAATCAGCATGCATTAATTTGGTTTGCAATACAGTGCAATAACAATTGCACTGTATTGCAGTAGGGTGTTTTAAGTCTGAAACTTCCAGGGATCCAGGATGAGTGTTTCTCACATTATTTCTGTTCAGATCGGAGCATATGATGTAATACAAAACCTCTCAGGGCTGTGATTGAAAGGAATAGTATGTATTTGTTGAAAAAATGAGAAATAAACACACAAAAATATATTTTTTTAAATAAGACAAAGGCAAGAAGTAAAATGTGCACATTACACCCTTCCTTGAAGCATTTTAAAACTATTTTTGTGTGGGTGTGGTCAGGGGAGACCTCCATTACATTGTTTCTAAACAACAGGGCTTGCAGATTCTTAACTCCAGGTGCTAATTTACATTTTATTCAGGAGGTCCAGATTTTACGTATAGTCAAAACATCATGATTCTTGAGATAAAAGGCAGAACAAAGTATAATTTTAGCTTTTAATTCAATGCTAATTCAGTTAAAATCTATTTGGCCCTCTTCACAATAAATTGTTATGGTACAGGTGGAATTCCAGTAAAAGTGCAGGTAAAGCTTGATGGAGCGCATTCAACATAATCATTAGTATTTACACCTGTTTCATTTAAATGTTCTGGGTGGTTGTCCATGGATAGATGTCTGTAGTTAACAACCACTGTAAAATCAAGAAATAGAAGAAGAGAGGAGGAAGAGGAAGAAATACAATGTGTGACTGCTTAATGAGAGAAGGCCACAGAGGGAGTCGCACCCACACACCCACACACACACACACACACACAAACCCTAGTTGATTAGACCTCTGTTAGCTTGAAGTTGGAGCTGACTGATTTGAATCAAATGCCTCCTGTACACAACCTCACAGTGTCCAGGACCTATCAGTGAAAGCTACTGTGTGGAGGGTCCATAGTTGTGTGAGGCCTGAAGCTCTGAAAGCTGGCTGTTTTTGCTGTAGCTGCTGAGTTTAAAAACAGATTTAGTAGGTTAGATGCCATCAGAGACCTTTGTCAGTTCACAATTCAAACACTTTCGTGTCATGGAAGAGGAATTATGTTATCTGTCATCTTATTTCTTACACTCTTGAGTGCATAATGCATAAAGAACGTGTGCAATATTGCTTACCTGAGTCAAATACAGTGGTAGTTATCACAGTGCACATTACAAGTGACACAGGCATATTTTCCAGTATTTTTTTTGCATATTGATACTGAAAAGGTTGTGGCTGATAGATCATGCATGAGCTGTGTTTTGGAGCTGCTGTGAGCTGACTGAAGCGGTCTGTAATTGCAAGTGGTCAGGGTAAAGGCAGTGCAGGCTCAGGGTGAATGGTCCTTTGTGGGACAGACACCTGCAGATCTCTGCCTCCTGCTCCTGAAGTGATTAACATGCACCTCCAACCTCCCCGGCCTTCCCACTCTCCAGTCCCTCGGCCACCCATCCTGGCATTGCTCTGTTGTCTTGGCACTTGTTTTGCACCTCCCATCCTGCATAGGATATAACTTGTGTCTGTGTCTGCTCTGAGCCAACACAGCATGACTGCAGATTTGTGTGGGGGTTGTATCAATTTCTGTCAAGGGGTTAAATTTAGAAGTTTTGGGAGAAGTAGACCTTATTAGTAGGCACTCATTGTAACCCAAAACCATGATCTGTCCCTTAAGCTAACTAAGTCAGTTGTGCCTAAGCAGTTTGTCTGTGGTATATCACCTGGGGCCTCTTTCTGGAAACTCTCCTGTGGGTCAAATCAGAGGTTCTGTAAAACCTTTTGATACATACTATTAGTTTTCTCCTCTGTTCATGTTGAAGGAGTCATGTTTGGGCCACACTGTTTTCCACAGCTGTCAGTGAAGTGTTCCTCTCAACTCCAGACTGAAGCGTTCTGATCTGATTTGCTCTGTAGTCTTTTCTCATAACAGTTTTTATTGTAACTGAGAGCAAATATTCATTTTCCTGCTGTGTGGGGTTGGGTAGAGCTGGGAGATTCATTGTTATAATATTGATATCAAAGTGCAAGATGAGATTTTATTAAGGGTTTGAGTTATACTATAGGCTGTCATACGATATTGCTTACATCTGTTTGCCTGATCATAAAGTTAATTGATTCATTTGTTTGTTGCAGCGTGTAATGAAGAGTGTATGCCTGTGCCCGTCTCATTCCCAGTCTGATCTCAACTCTTATCACTCAACCAAAGATTAGATCACACATTATGAAATCCTCAAATGTCATAGTTTGGTCAATGCAAACAAGCAGCTTGTAATAAAAGAAGCAGACTTATTAAGCATTTTCACTATACCCATCACCACTTTTTTTTATACCAGCAGAGTTAATCTCAGTCAACAGAGATATTGTTTTGAGTCACATTCTCAGTAGGTTTAATTTTTCTCTCAGTCTGATGCTGTGCTGTGTCCTCAGATGCTGGGGTCAGTGCTGGCAGCTCTCTGCTGCCAGACACACCATGAAGCTTGTGTCAAAATTGGTTTTAAATCAGATTTTGGTGGCATCATCTCTCTACCCAATAGCTGGGACTCGGGGTTGCATTGTTATTAGAATATCAGCTGACCTGTGCTTTGTAACATGCTGACTTGTTGATAATCCACTCCCCTTTCTTGCGCCCTCCCTGTGTCACAGGCTCGGCATTAACATAGAGCACTGATTGAATTCTTCTGATTATTCCCGAAGCCTGTCTGCCTCCGTCCACCCTCTCCTCTCTCCTCCTCACACCATGGATTGCAGAAGCTACACATCTTTCCCTTTTTCATTTTTTCATGCATGCACACAAACACTTACATGCACACACAAACGCATTCCAAACAGTCTGTATGGTAATACAGTGTTTATTCGGTATAGTACCCACAGTGACCAAACAGAACTGTCTCTGTCTGCTCATCTGTCCGTCTGTCTATCTGTACGATGTACCCACACCCCCCGCCCTTCCTCCCTGCTCCACTCCCAGACTTGGGTCTCTGTGCTACAGGAGGATTAACCCCACCGTCTACATTCTGGCCTGGCTTGATTATGTCCAGGGATAAGAGCTGCTTAATTGTAATCACTGGAGCTGTCCTGAGCAGCATAAACACAGGAGTACGGATCAGCTCAGGCCACACACTGAAGCCCAGTACTCAGCAGAATGTGGAAACAAAACGTTTACCTTGCCCACTAAAAAAATTCAAGATGACCGGCACATTTTCTCATTAACTGACAAACTTTGCAAAGAAGGTTATGTTTTCAGCTGGTTTGTTGTCAGTCAGTAGGAAATTATACATCTAAACTTATCAAAATGGAATTCATCACACACCTCACACATTTAATTATGGAAGTCGAACCGTGAGGTGTGAGAAAAACAAAACAAAACAATGTTGCATGTGTTCATCCATTTAGTAATGGTGCTTCCTGTGAAAAAGAAAGTGTAAAAATTCATACATTTATTCACTATTTAAACCAAGATTAGATGACACATAAGTATCACTGTAATCGCTACAGCTTTTTAGAAAGGTAATGTAACTCACTTAAAGAGGAGCTATGCAAGTCAGGTTGCTTTTCTGCTGTGTTGCTAACCCTCCGCCGTGAGCATTTGTTTTTAACGAAGGCCGCGAGAATGCAATCCATGGAGCGCTGGATAACATTATATAACATATATGATGTTACAATGTGTATATTTGTGTAGTCTGAACTGTCATAAACAAAAGATTACGGGTTACGGAGTGCAGAGACGACAGCTGGGACAGCGGGTCGGTGGCCAAGTACTGCACTGATGTTGCACGGTTGGTTTCCAGCCAAGAGCCGCCAGGTGGAAGACAGAGAGCCTCCATCCTCCCTGTAACAAGTTACAAGTCATGTATGTAACCAGAAACTAATCACAATTACTCCAAAGCTGTTTAATGAAGGTAAAAATGTAGCACAGCCATGGGAAACACCTTGCATAATTCCTCTTTAAACCTTTATAAACAAAATTTACATCAGGAATGTTAACTACAACCTACATGACTGTTATTATGATGGCTACTTTGGCAACACAGAACACATTTGAGTTAAAATCCTTTTACTTTACTATTTTTTTTAAATCTCAATCTTAAGTTTTGACTGTGTGTGGGACCTTCTTCACAGTTATACACATTCTTACATTCTTGAGCCACAGTGCCATTAGTAGTGGAGGATTCAGTGTCTTGATTTTGAGCACCTCTGCAGTAGCTCAAAACATCTAGATCCACTGAAGTCTACTAGTCTGATCTACTGTAGTGTCCCTTTGTGGCAGCTACCCATGCTAAGCTTTGATCGATATCTCAGTGACATAATATAACGTAATCTGGTTCAAATCCATTCACATCTTGTAGTTGCAAATGCTAATTTGCCTGCAGCTGTAAATTGTGATGTTGTTCCTGTTTGATGTTTGCAATGGAGCTTGAAAGTGTGAAATGAAGTTGGCATATGACGAGATGGTTCAAGGGGGGGGATTAGGCACCTGAGCAGTAAGTATAATTTATTTGCTTCAGTATAAGCAGTTGCTTCACAGGGAGAGGTTTGTGGAACCTCATCTCATACACTTCGATATTTCTCAGCAGAGCCTGGAATGAGATCCTCAGTAAGTCTTCAGGTCAGCATGCCAAGGCCTTCACCTCCCCAATCATCAGACACTGTCTCAAGACTTTTACATTTTACATTATACCTTTTATTTCGGGGTGGTGAGCCACGTGGCGGTAATCCTTCATCATTCTCCCCTACTTCCAGCAAGGCACCTCTCTGGAGTCACTCTTAGTCAAGTGTGTTCTCACTTGAAGCTGTTTGCTTTAGATTTTCATTCATAAAATGTTCAGTTTCTTTAAAAATAAAAGGAAAGTGACCATTTTGGTGACACGCTGTTTTCTTGCTGGCTTCACTGGACCCAGATAAACAGGAAAAAGCAAATCATGGGTAGGTGGTCTGGAGTGAGATCCAGTGTGAGAAAACTGTGTCCTCTTGAACTTTCTGCTGTGTGAAGCCCCAGTCCTCTGGAGAGTAGGGCTGGACAGGGACATTGTCATGCCAAAAAAGCCTCATGCCTCCAGTCAAGATTTTAAGCGAAACAAGTAAATTAAAGAAATTCTCGTATTAAATGAAGTCTAGTGGAACAGGTTGGCCATCTGGCATTTTAGTCATGTCAGAGCTGAGGTCAAATCTCAGGCGACCTGTCCCTGGTGTACTAGAGTGTCAGAGCCAATTACTGCCCTCTTAGAATCCCCCTCAAATGCACTTTGTCCTATTTTTCCTCTATAGGGTGGGGATGTTACTATTAGGAGGATGTTACAATGGCTAGAGTATTATATATATATCATGTTTTTGTTGTTTGCTTTATCACCCACTGTATATACAGTCATCAGTTGTCTGTTTGGTAACTATGATACTATAGTTATAACTGTCATTAGACTTCTCAGACCCCAGTAACAACTTTTTTTTCCCCAAGAAGTAAATATTGCAATGTATACAGTAATGTATGTAGGGATGACATCATGGATATGAGATCAGTGCAGAGCAGCAGCTTAGTTATAAGTGGAACTGACTGCTGGTTGACAGTAAATTTTAATGGTCTGCATATCAGTTTTTATACAATTTATATACAATCAGAAAGAAGTCTGTTCATGTAAACATTAGACAACATTTATATTGGGAATTGTGTTGGATTACAGTAAATGCTGTAAATGTGAGCACAGACTCTGGGAGAGAATCAAACAGATAAAGGGCTGAAACAGGTTGACACCAAGTAGCTCATGATGTGGTCCAGCCATATACTAGGTTAGAGGTAGGAGGTTGAGGTCAGAGTCCTTCAATGAGTAAAATCCAAGAGAGTACCATGAGGTAATCAGTCATTTCATTCTAATTAAGATGAGAGATGGAAGGCTGCTTAAAGATGAACACTTTGTTATCTGTAAAATGTACAGGCACACAGTCCACTGACCACACAGATTCCTGGAACTGGACTTGAAAGGACACGCTGGTAGGCATTCAGCCACAGTTTTACTCCAGCAAGAAGTAAAAATCCTTCGAGGTGTAAATGTATGCAGATATGTGCAAACCTCATTAGAGGTTCAGATAGTTAAGTTCTTTCTTTGGACTGCATTGATGTTTGCTGTCCTGCTGCGCTGAGCCAAACTATTTAGTTTTCCTGAGCATTCACAAGATGTGTAATTGAGGTTTGGAAGGTGAGAGAGAATACATTTATGACTTTGAGGGATTTAACTGAAAAATCATAGGACAAATACTGATGATGATTCTGGAAGTAATTAGTCCAATCTCACAGAATTTCTTTTTGAAATAAGTGGTGAATACTTCTTTACTTTTAATGAGCTACAAACACAGCATTTCAACAGACACCCCAGTTCCCACAGTCATAATCTAAATGTTCATCAGTAAATGAAATGAGTTTGAGTCGTGTTCATGACATCTCTTTGCTCCCCATACATACATTCCTTTTCGGATTGCTGTATTTTGGGAAATCATAAACTAACTGAAAAGAATTTAAATGAAATTTTAGGAAATGCCTCTGGGTGTGAGTCAGATGAGAAGATTAATAATACATATCAATTGCTTAAAGATGAAGAATCTGAGTCAGTCACTGCTCCCCTTAACAAAAAAACAAAACAAAAAAAACTCAAAACATTGGTCTTTTGAATCAGGCTAGCAGTGTTTGTGCTAAGCTAAATATCTTTTGGCTTTAGATTAGTATCTGACAGACAGGTTTGACCGAGGCGTTGATCTTCTCACCCAACTTTCTACAAAACAGTGAATAAATGTCCCAAAAAGTTGAAGTGCTCCTTTAAGTTCAAGTAAACTCAATCTGAGGATGTAGTCAGGATGGAATGAAAACTGCCAAAAAGTGTAATGTCATTTTAGTTTGTATGGTTTCCAAAAACATTTTAAACACAAGCGAAGCACACCCTGTGTTTGCACAAGGAAGAAACCAGTGATAATAGTGTTTAACTCAAAGACAAATACATTTATGTCCGTTTCCATGTTTGTTGCTCTGGCCAAGCAGCAGCGTGACAGCTAATTTATGTGGAGGGCATGCGAGATGGCCCCATGAAGAGGCTGTCATAGAAAGACAGGAAAATGTTTTTCTCCCCTACTTAAGAGCTGGCAGCAAATATAAAGGGACACTGTCAGAACATGAATGTGGCAGAGGAGATGCCAGCGTATTCATCAATACCGGGCTTTATGTGTGGGAGAGTTTTTGATGTGCAGGGCTAACGCTGCAGTGGTCTTCTGTGGAGGGTGAAAGCCAGGAGCTTTGCCCAGCTGGGACTGCACGACTGTGGAGGCAAGCTCTCTTTCTTGTCTCATACAGCTGAATATGCTTCTAGGAGAGGAATGACTAGAGCGTGAAAAGAAACAGTATACCATCTTGTAATGAGGAATTTGGGTGATTGGAAGTGACTTGTTTTAAGTTTGTGACTGACTGATTGTGCTTAATTAGGAACCTCTACTAAGCACTTTTGGGGTGCTGGCTCATTAATAAAGCATGTTTTCCTTCTCTACGTCTCTCCCCCTATTTAAGGTGGAGATTCTCAAATGCAGATCTCTGTTCACCATGGAGGAGCAGTGCAAATGAGACTGTCTGCCACCCAATGTTGTGCTTGCAATGAAATCAATTCTGGCTGCTGCAGAGCTTTGCAGAATAGAGGGCAGCACTGCAGTGTCTTAGAGGCTGTTGAACTATATATACTGCACTAATGCACATGCTACACACACACGCACACACACACACACACACACACACACACAAAATAGAAACAACTGCCAAAAAGACATGTGACATGAGACTATAGGACAAATCAAGCTTAATCAGCACTAGAATCCACATAATTAGCCTAAATTCAGTGGCTGATAATTCTCCAACAAGAAGAGCTTGGATAAGCTTTTTTGTGTCCTACTTTGACAAGTGTGTTGAATAAATTCAACCACTTCACATGTCCTCTGTTATTGCTGTGTCTGCACTAACTTGTCATCATCATATTTGTGGGAAACACAGTAATCCTCTTATTCTGCTGGTTTCCCCTGCTGCAGAACTACAATCCTGTCAGGGCCTAGTCCAGCTCCAGCTGCGTGAGCCTCTATTTGTGTGGAGGTGTTAGGCCTGCATTACCTCTGCTCCTCAGCAAGTTCACTGAAGTCATCATGTAGCAGCGCTACCATACAGCATCATGGGAGCCCGCAGGCACCACCATGGCATCAAATGATGTGGATCGATCAGTGCGAGCCAAATGTGCATCTCCTTTCCTGTGTGGAAATGAGAGCCCCAGCAACTGAGCTGCAGAAGGCATCCTCTTCCATTTCAGCCGAGCTCTTTGATAGTGCTGCAGGCCTGCGGGTGGGTGCTGCTGGATGGCTGATGGGTGTACACTACACAACTCTAAGCCAGCTGTATACAGACCCAGCAGGAGGCCTTAGCTACTAGAAGTCCATAGGGATGGAGGGAGTAAGGAGGAAAAGGAAAGAGGGAGGCAGCAGGAATGGAGGGCAACAGAGAACTCTTGGCATCACTGCAGCTCAGAATGATTTAATCATTCAGAGCATTCCTTCAAGGTTGTGTGTGTGTGTGTGTTGGGTGGGTATAGAGCTGTCAACATTTATGCACTAGAATGGATCACATCAGTACATGTAATGTGAAAGGTGCTGCTTGTAGTGTCAAACCCACAGAGAATCATCCAGTGTGCTCATTTGATATTTCAGTTAAGTGTTTTGATTGTCCAGACTGTGACTGTTTTGTTCATTGTCACTGATCAGAGAATAAAGGTCTAATGAGCCCAGTTTATGCTCCCTGCAGCACCCAGCAGCAGATGTGCAAAGTTAGCCACTAGCTCTGGGGAAAAAGGGTTCACTCATAATGATGAGAGAAGCTGTAATAATGGTGGGATTGTTTTGCAGTTATTGAGATGATGTGATTTTGTTTTGGGTCTTGTACCAAACAAACATGTTGAGGGACATGGGCTGGGCTGGATCAGCTGGATGTCTGCAGCATAACAATACAAAATACCTTTTGCTAGTCTTACCTATCATATTAGGGTTTGATTCCAATTCAGGCCCTTACAGTCAAATGTCTGTTATTATTTATTTTTACTGGGGTAATTCTGCCTCACTGTATCAGTTTGACTTTATTTCTGGCTTATTTACAACAAGTTTCATTAAATGAATGCTCATGATATGATATGGCTTTGTTGGTTGCCAAACTTGCCATAACAATGTGACTTTGTTCCAAGCAAATAGATTTAATGATTACATTATTGTCATAACTGATAGAAACCCCAACAATGGCATTTCTGTTAAAATAACCCCCCAAAAATAGTCCTGTGTTAAATGTTCATCCTTCTCTTGCTATATGCCAAATATGGATCAAAAATCATTTTCATACCAAGTGGTTTTTAATTTGTTTATATTTTATCTTCATTCAAACAAGAAAGAAAAAAAAAATAGTGACATATTTTAAACACTGAGAAAGTTGGGGTGAGTATACCCCCAGCTTAAGAAAAACTCTTTGATAACAATATGATAGTGGGAGGTGTGTGTTTAGAATTTAGCTGGCGCAAAATTTTGTGGACAAATCCAACAATTGTGGTTTAAGTGTAATTTATTCATTTAACCCACATCCCACACCCCTGCTAACACAACATGTATGAGGGAGGTGTGGGTGGAAACCAACGGTCCTACAGCTTCATATTTCTCCACAGCTCTGTTTCATGCTATAGTGTCATTCATTAAGCCACACTCGCTTTAAGTGATCCAATTATATTTTAAGGATTTGATTTAAATCCCTGACGAACTAAACCACGCCCCCACATTACTGACGCTAAAGATACTGAAAACTGCTCTGACTTTAAAGCTGCCTCACTTTTCTTTTGACCACTTGACCATAGCAGAACACATTTACATATAGCCTAGTCACCTACTATACAGAATGGGTCAACAAACTCTATTTACATGCCTGGTTTATACTTGGCAACATAAGCATTCATTTGAAGTTCTGTTTGAAATTGATGATTTCAATTTTTTTTTTTTGTGGTGGTGGTGGTGGGGCATCTCTACAAGCAGTTAATTCACTCTATCTATCTGTCTATCTGTCTACCTGTCTGTCTGTCTAGATCAGTGTATCTAGATCTTTATAGATAGATGGCTCGTGTTTTTGGAGAATTATGGAGAAAACCAACCTCCAAAGATTATAATGTCTGACAGTTTTGTCTAACAAATATGTCTTACAAATATTTCAATACATGAAATACAGGAGGAAGACTGATTTCACAGCACTGACTTACTCATCCTCTATATACTGATATGAATACAGTGTGTCACAAACACCCTCACCACCCCACCCCCTTTTTCATTACTGAATCACTTCAAACAGATGCGTGCGTAGTGGATGACAGTCGAGTGAGTAAAGGAGGGAGTGGAGGCAGGCGTGAGGGAGGGAGGGATGGAGGGGGTAATGGGATTGCATGGTAACTGATCCCTCAGTGTTGCTGGCATGGCATGGTAGAGGACAAAGCCCCCTCCCAGAGGGACCCAATTGGCCTACAGCATTTGTCATGGTCAATGATATAACAGGTTTTGTTAAAGGATTGTGGGTGCTGATTTATTTGAATGAAAGCATTAGCATACTGTATGACATATGCTGAAGCTTCCTTCCTTAGACTAGGAGATCACATCAGAGTGTGTTCTGGCTCTGGCTGAATCAATGTGAATCTCTATCAGTACTACTACTCCATCTCTCTCCATCCCTCAAATAATGCACCAGATCTGCAAACAGTCTATGAGAAGAAAGCAAAATCTGTTCAGACCTGTCACTCAAAGTAAACCATCACGGATTGGATGATAAGAGTTGTGTGTAACCTTAGCCTTTTTACAGCCTGCAGAGATTACATTCTCTCATAGTCACCGGCTTTAATGAGATGCTTCTCACTCTGTGTTTGTGTGCTTTGAGAATGACTGAAGTACGAAGCATCTGTGGTGTTAGGAAACAAACTTTGTTTGATGAAAAATGCCTGAAATCGATAATTGGGCTTCAAAATAAAACAAAGCCCTCACGTTTAGTCTTCATAATGTAGGGTGAGAGGCCTGTTGGTACACTTCAGTCATATTAAAGCTGTACCTGTCAACATTTATGCACTAGAATGGATCACATCAGTACATGTAATGTGAAAGGTGCTGCTTGTAGTGTCAAACCCACAGAGAATCATCCAGTGTGCTCATTAAGTGTTTTGATTGTCCAGACTGTGACTGTTTTGTTCATTGTCACTGGTCAGAGAATAAAGGTCTAATGAGCCCAGTTTATGCTCCCTGCAGCACCCAGCAGCAGATGTGCAAAGTTAGCCACCAGCTCTGGGGAAAATAGCCAATAGAAAATAGTTATTACCATCTGGAATTCAGGAGGATTTTCGAGACAGAAACACTGTTAAAGGGAGAATGGTGCCAAAGCACAAAGATTAAGTGATACTAAGTATGTTCTGTGTCTGCTAGGTGTGTAGTCTATAGGAATCTGTTTGAATCATCTTTTTATGTGATCTGTCAGTGTTTACAGTTTACTCCACTGCCCCTAGTGGTAAGACAAAAATTGAAAGTGAAAATTGTATATCAATCAAACTACTGTGTGCATTTTATAAATTTTCTTAGATGTATCAAGAGGTTTTCTTTTTTCCATGTGTTTTATTTATGTTCAGTGTGTTTTACATTTGCACTTTGAAGCCAGACCTCTATTAATTCATTATTTATTTCAAGTGCTTTACAATAACCATGACAAAGGAGTTAGGGCTTTCTTGAGAACAGATGTCCACTCTCACTAACAGAGAGTTATCTTAACTGAGATCCTTGCATGAACCTTTCAAAACTTTGCCAAGTGCAGAGATAAAGAGGAGAACTTTGATTTTCCTGTTATTGCAGTCCTGTTCAACCTTTTGGAGACTGCATCTGCTTAAACTCCACAACCCCAGCGTAATAAGCCTACCCCATATGCTGGGGTAGTTACCTACTTCTAACACAAGCATACACTTCACCCCATGACTATTAAACTCCCGGATGTTCCTCTGCCGGCTCCTGATTAATATGCAGAGAAAATCAGAAAAATAATTACACTCTACAACAAGTGATATGACCTCAATTACCTCACTCTAACCATGGTAGCAGCGTGGACAACAGTACTGCAATACACTTCAATGGTTTAAGCATTGAAAATGCCAGGATCCTTACAGAATCACAGCATGTTTCTCTAATCAGGATTATGCATTTGGGCACATAAGGTGTAAACCGCTCATCAGAAAAATGACTGAATTTGCTCTTGTGATGCACTGCTATGTCATCTTTGTTTTTCTGTCTTTTATTGCCCTGTAGAGATAATATCCAGAGTACAAAATGCTGTAGATTAAGTTAATTCTCTGAAATTACAGTGCAGTCAACTGTTTAAACAAGTCTTTAACTACAGAGTAATCCTTTTGACTGTGCCTGTGTAAAATGTTTCAGGCAAGAATGGTCACAGCTCTAAGTGGCCTCAAATAATCTCCTGTCTCAGTATAATGGCCAATCTTAATCTGTTGTTTCCTGTTGTTCTCCATCTATATTAAACTGCCCAGAAATAAGTAACAAGGGGATTTAGAACGTATATTACAGCACTGCAGATGAGTGGACTGACCGCAGGCAGCATAGAAGTGCAGTTTTGCACCAACTGCAAATGCCATGCCAGGGTCTTGCATGTCTCTCCCATTTTCAAGCTGCTCCCGCTGGTTTTACAGTCTGCATTCAGATGTTTGGACTGGACATGAATATTCTGAGCAGGTAGTTTGCATACACACAGAAAAACAAACCACCACCCCTCCAGAAAAGAAAAATGTTCTTGTTAATCTTGGCATTTGCCAAAAGATGCCAAGAGGCAGACAGTTGTCAGAGCTCACTGTGCAAGGCCCACATCGCATACCCATGTTTGCTCCCCCACCACGGACTGGTTCCTCCGCATGAATGATTGACAGGGCTTCAGCACTGCAACAGCTTTACCACGTTGCATATTTGTGATGAAAAATCACCCCTGTCGTCCTCCCCCTCATCCCCTCCTCCTTCTTGTTCCATCCTAATCTGCTCTTATGGGCCTCAGCCCGTGGCGTCTTAAACCCCTCCGTCTCCAACATCTGCTGAGTACAGGGAGGTATGGAGAGATTAAATGAGTCTTTGCAGCCCCCTGAAGGATTCCTGCATGACTCTCTGCCTCTAGCCACTGCTTGTGTCTTTGATCCACTGTGTTTTCCAACCCAGTTGAGTCCCACTGGGTGCAAGGGGGTTCCTACACATGCCAGCTTACATACAGACCTCTTTAGACTCGATGGTGGCTGTTGAGCTTATCAGTGTTGTTTAGTTCAAGGCAGATAAAAGACTCTGCTGCTTTCAAACTCGTACTGCTCGAGGACACTTGTACATTGTGAGCTTCTTGCTTGGGCTCCAAATTTAATAATATTTTTGTCTTCCATTTTCACTGTAGTATATGCTGGTGGTGATGGAGCCATGACTCATAGATGCAGCACAATTATTGACTTCCTTTCATTCTCTGTTCTCTCCTACTGTCTTAAATGCAGCTTTGGGTACAAGAGCAGGATTTGGATAAAGCAATAGAGATCAGTAGGATCCAGTCCAGCGCAGGATGGAGCAGACACGATGACTGGCCTCTGGGGAATGCCTGCCACCTCATATTAGCCATTTGTAATTAATGGCTGTGACGGCCCTGGATGATGTGCAGCCAAATAAATAAGAGTGGATGTCCTTTGCTTCACCTTGTAGTGAGGGAAACCCACAGACCAGTTAACAGAGATAGAAAGATGCAGCGGCACTCTCCCTTTCCATTGCTTTCCCTCTGCCTCTCACCCCACCTCTTTATGAAACCCCATTCCCTGTTGGCCATCCCTGACTCTCACATTTAAACCCTTTCTATCTGGGAATGAAAATGAACATTACACTAATGACAGCAAACAAAGTCATCACATAAGCTTACAGCTATATTTTTCCATAGTTTGATACATGTACAACACCACAATTTGACAACATTGACAATGACAAAACAATGTTGAAGTTACTCTGTGGAACTAATTTCTTTAACATATACACAGAGCAAAGCCTCACTGGGATACAATGGAAACTGAGGCAGTGCATGTGAAAAATCTCAGGGCTGCTGTAACCCTGGTTACGTTCGGAGGGAATTTGGAGGATGGGTGATAGATTATTCTCAGTGAGCATCCACTAAGCTAATACAGTCTGTTCCTCAAGTGTGTGCAATTTTCACATTTGGTCCCCCATAAGCCTCCTGTGGCTTTTAATTTCAGTGGTGAAGCCCAAGATTTAATAGTAGTCGTAGTGTTGCGAAATATCACAGGCTTCACTGTAGCTTGCTAATAAAACCTCTAATATGAGATGTGCAATATTTTATTTCCATTCTAGTGTTTTCACCTCTTTTATCTCATCCTCCCTGACTACAAGTGTTTGTAATGTTTCATTTCTAAATAACTCTTAGTCCTGAGAAAGAAAAAAACATAATCATGATCATAATTTGATCATAATAAGTTTCATGATTACTCATTGAACAGCATTTTAATCAGTGCTTGAGAATTGATCTTTACATGTTCTTGGAAGTTTGAAAATAACCCACCAAGAAGCATTTCACCACAGACCTCCAGCCCTGAGGATTTCCCTCTATAGAGGATTAAGAAGAGGTAAGACTTGCATTCATCTGTCTGAGTTAGAGAGTCACACAAACCCCTGACCTCAAGGTGCTTTCAATTTTCTGCCTGGCCTCCCCATGTCAACCCTCATACACTATACCCCCATTCACCTGAGCCATCAGGACCATCATCACACTGAGTGCAAAAATACAGCAGCCCTTACCAGGAGCCGCTAAGCTCACACCCATCTGCTGCTAGCAAGGGATTAATTAAATGATTCTGCCCGGCCTATTAACTCGTTATACCTTTTGTCATATGTTTGGCAAGGAAAAATCACAATATATAAGGCTGACAGACACTTTTTTAGCTGGGTTTTGACGTTGCGAGGTGGGTGTTGACGTTACCATAGGTTGCGATTTACCCTGGGCCAGGTTGCAATTTACCCATTAGGACTTGAACAGGTAAAAAGAATATAGGATGCAAAAGAAACCACTACTGCAAGACATGAAGTGTGATTCCTCACTGGCAGCCATTTATTGTAATTTTCTATTATGACAGATACCTTATTGAAGTCAGTAACAATCATACTTTTATATTTGAGCACATTATAAGCCCCTCATTGTCCCTGTTCCCTTGTTCCACATCACAGTGTGAGGGATACAATCAATCATCATTATGTGCATCAGCCATGTTCTGCCAAAGCTCAGTGTAAGATTGCATTATTTGTAGTGGTTGTTTGTTGCTTGATAGGTCCCACTCAGCAAGCAACTATTAATGGCATGGTTCAGATCACTTCAAGGGTTTTGTGCAGACAGTCACAACAACTATTTGTTAGTAGTTTCTTGTCAGTGTTGATTTAACACTTACAAAGTAGGGCTTGTAAAGGAAGGTTACCGCAACAATACATCTACTACAACTGATATAACTAGACATTTGTTTTCTCCCTGCATTTTTGATTTTAAGGTGGATACAATTCAATATGAAGCTGGAGCATACAGTTGGTTAGATCGGGTTAGTAAAGACTCATTTCAGTCAATTTTCACTCTTTATGACAACCCAAGTAATCCATCAGCAGTGTCCAACTTTAGATTGAAAAGGTCAGCCATAAGAATGGTATTGGTCTTCACATATCACTTTCATCAGGAACATGATGAAGCCTGTCTCCAAAATGTCAGACTGATGATGATGGACTTGGATGAGAATCAGCAGAGGCTTTGTGTTTTACCTTGGTGTGAGCAGAGGGATCATCTGGCTTTCAGATATCTACCTCTATCTCCAGATACCCTTAAAACCTGATGCTTTGCTAACATTATATATTATGAAACATTGTAACATCATTCAGTTTGATTACTTCAAACACAATGTTCCAAAATATGCCTGGACCAGGACTCATTTACAAGAACGTTACTGTAGTTATCTAGAGGACCCTACAATAAAATCTCATGTTTACACATGGTCAAATGAGCAGAACGAAAGGACAAATCCAGAGTTTGCATAAGTGGCTTCAAAGTGTGTACCTGCAAAGAGGACCATCAGCATAACAAGACATACAGCTGCACAGATGAAACGGGATGGCTGACAGCGATGTTCACGGGAGAGAGGATTCTGGTGGATTCAGTCTCAGTGCACCTGCGGAGCATGGGCATTATTCAAATGAATCTGGCGATAAGGGAACTTAAAGACTTTCCAATTAGCACGGAGCCTTTCTTTTAAAATCTTTCCATCAGATAATGTTGCTCTTTGTGACTGCAGTCATTGGTCAAAGTGAAGAGGATGATTTCAGAGACAAGGTCCATTTTGTATTTTCTGCACTCTCCATGATTGTGGGTGTTCTTGAGGCAGAGAGAATGAAAAGCGGATTGGCACCAGTCCTATAGAACATAATGGTTTTATTTTGAGCACATCATTCTTTTACATTTCAACAACTGAGAAAATGGTCAGACCAAAGGGAAAGAAATACCCTTCAGGGGGGGATGTTCTTTGAGCAGTGCAGAAACACAATTTTACAGTGATGGAGCTCAGTATTTAGATCCACTGCATCAGAATGCAAGCGTGCAATTCTAATTTGGGCTTAATTTGATTTGCATTTGTTTGGAAGTCCCACTTCTCCCCAATGACCGTGTTACTGAGCTGCCATTTAGGCAGAGGATGCTCTCTGCTCCTGTAGACCTCAGAAGATCCATTCACTTTTCTAGGAAATTAATTGAATTATTGGCTGTTTGAGTCATCTATTAACCTTAATTTGTTTATCTTGGTTAAATATGTTCCATTCTGAGTGCTTTAAAATACATTTTCTTGTAACATCCTAGTGTCTTAGGAATTGCAACCGTGTTATGCATCTTACGATTTATGTCCAGTGCCAGCGTTTACTGCCAGTGGGAGGTGTGGTGGTGAATGTGTATAAAATAACATACTAGTGGAACATGGTGAGCGGTAGACAGTAGACTGTAGAGAAGTGGCATCTGAAGTTTGTATGGAGATTTATTAAATAATTTACTTTACTCTTTTATTGAATCCTTTTAGATACTTTCATATTACACCACATGCACAGATGAGAGTGTGTGTGCATGTATCTGGGTGCATGTGAGCGTGTGTATGTGTGTAAGTGATAGCTCTGTGTAAGTGTTAGAGATTAATCGGTTTAGTGAAAAGAGAGCTAATTATAGCAGACTGGGACCTGCACTCAGTGTCCAGATCACTGTCTCTCACTTGCGCTCTCTCTCTGTCACAACACACACACTACACATTGACCATGTAAATACAGAGCAATTAATTGAGACCTGGAAGCCCACTCTCATGTATAAGTGGACCTACAGTACACTGTATATGTGTTGTTGCTGTGTGAGAAATGCCAGCCATCTGCCGGACCCCTCTATATAGCTACGTGCACTCTTTAATTTAACTGTTACAACCAATGAGAGATGAAAGCTGAACCAAGGTGCCCGACAGCTCCAGCATTCACTTGTAGTAATGTCAGAATTGTATTCCTTGCAGACTCTGTGTTAGAAACTTCAGTTTGGGTATTGTTTGCTCCATATGCTAGTTTAGTCTGTTCTGATGGGAGTCTGGCCTTTACACTCCCTGGAGGTCCTGTCACCATATGTGTTCCTCACTCCGGCCTCCACAGTTGGACTGCTCCTCCTCTACACACAAAATATATATCGAGCTTCTTCATAAAACATGTGAAGGAAGGAGTGATACTTGGGTGTTTGGTGTTACTTTTACTACAATAGAAATCTTTGTAGATCTCTTCTAAAATATTAATGCTAGGGTTGAATCTTAAATAAAAAGAAGTATAGTGGAAGCCAGGCTCAGTGCGTGTAAATATTCCTTCCTCTCTCTCAGTGCTGGACTTCATCTTTCTGTGTGACCTCTGTAATCCTAAAGCTGTTGACCCATCCCCAGCGTGGCTTAAAGCCTGCTTCTTCTCGCTGGCCCCTGGTGACAAGTCGTTTAACAACGCTGACTCCGGCCACAGTCCCGTTTGCCCAGCAGCCATCGATGTGGCCTGTCTGGAAATATCGAGGTCAGACTAAGCCACTCTGCAGCGGTTTCTAGGGCACGACGCATATCAGAACTGCGGTAGAGTTGAAATCTAGTTCAAACAGCAGCTGGGGGAGGTAGGGGAGGTACGTGACATCAGCTAAATTCCCCAAATACGAACATTACAAACTCACGTAAGCACGAATGGTTCGCCCTGACGGGGTCATTTTCTCTAACGGGGCCTGTCAATTGGACCTGCTGATGGATGTGTGCAGTTCACATGCGTGCCCTGTGGACTGAACCTTTCATAATGCTGTTTGACGGCACCTACAAGCACAGAGAAATGAAAGGGAGCAGCCGGATTGAACCCTCTTCAGATCCACATATGGACAAGTTGTGCTGTGCTTCTGAGCATTAGCCACTCAGATTGTTTGCCGATTAAAGCTCCTTATGTCCTGGCCCACATTTTTATCCTACACTAAGACTGTGGTTTTTAAATAACACAAAATCTGCTTATTTTTTCATGAGCAGGAGTTCTTACTCTGTCAGCCTTTTTTATAGTAACAAAAAGTGTTACGTAAGGAACTTAACCACCAGTAAAAAATGATCTCCCCGACTACTATTATTATTTCTTTTTTAGTTTTATGAGAAAATGAAATGGACTGACACTTGTAAATTGCCTAAATGTTCTTCCCAGCCGGAGGTGAAAATAGAGAATACACATTGTGGCATCTTTCCTCCTTTTATTTTTTTTCTGACAGGCCATAAGCGTTATCGTCTCACAGGCTATTATCGCTACGTGAAAGGTTACAAATCAAAACTTGTCATTACAGCAAAGTCCTTCTCGGCTCTGCTGCAAAATAAGAATCTTTAATCTCTTCCTCCTCCTTCATAGCTCTGGACATTATAATCTGACAGAGAGTCAGGGTGATTTTTGATACACTGTGTGGATTTTTGGATTTGTGATATAACTACAGTCTGAGTACAACACC
The DNA here is from genome assembly GCA_900303245.1 of Selene dorsalis. Taxonomy (NCBI): domain Eukaryota; kingdom Metazoa; phylum Chordata; class Actinopteri; order Carangiformes; family Carangidae; genus Selene; species Selene dorsalis. The sequence goes on along the minus strand of OMNW01010041.1, from coordinate 20,955 downwards.
ACCACGACAAGCAGATCTGTCAAGCTGTCAGCACAGTGATTATCTGACAGTATTTTTGCTGCTGTGGTAGCTGGAGTGGCACACAGGACAGGACTTTACCGAAGATTTAGACAGTGACCATTTACTAAACATGTCGGGTAGCTTCTAATCAGTGAGGACAGTTGGAAATCTGAATATTGATTTTTCTCCAAGGGTTTCTTTCTCTGCTATGTTGAGCCCCAGTCTTTTCTGATTGGATTAGGGCTGTAGAACAGTGATTTTAATCATCATTTATTGATATTTCTTTTTAGATTTACTCATTTGTCAGATTTGCCATAAGATGTCAGACAATGGTGAAATAGTTTACATCATTAAATCCCAAGGTCATTTTCATATTCCTTGTATATGATCAAATATGACTCGCTGTTGCACCAAATAAATGACTAAGAGAGCACAGTAGAATATAGAAGCTGAAGAGCCAGCTATTGTCCTCAGATGTTTATTATATCTTAAAGTATATCATATTGTATCTTTAGTTATATTGTATTATACTGTATATTTCCTGTGTAGCTTTGTATTGCACCGCCTCACACACGTTGTAAACCATTTTCTTCCATTATTTTTGCCATTGTGTTTTGGTGTTGTCCGTCCATCCTGTTCTTTTAAATGTAATATGGCAGCCTCTCCTAACTTCTTACACTTCTTGGCACTAATATTCACTTGGACACAAGTGATAAGAATTAGAATTGGCACAAGGATAAAGTGGTTTAATGGTCAAAGGTCAAAGGTTAAAGTCACATCTGATAACCAAGGTCCCAGTGAGTCAGGAATTTATACGCTATGACAAAATTAAACTCAAATGTTTAATAGGATAAAATAATGAAGACAAACTAACATTTCTTTATCCAGACGGTCAAAAGTCAACTTTACTATCACATCAAAACACTCTGCAAAGTTACTCCTGTGAGGTGAGATTGTGACCACATTGTAACTTGGCTGAGGTGCACAGCCATAACTCTCTCTTTCTCATTGAATTGATTCATGGTGGTTCTCACTGCATTGTATTCAGCTGCACCTCACTCTACATTCTGCCATTCTGTAACTGATTCCATGTTCACATTAGATCAGACAAGATCAGGAATGACAGGAGCTACAAAAGTCAATCACAAATATGCTGAGATTGCTCTCAGATTGTGCTACGAATGGCAGTTTCACATGTCTTCTCTGCCTTTTATGTCCTCCGTGTCTGTCATTTCACCTTCATTTTTGCTGTCCTTTTCTTCCTCCACCCTCGTTCTCTCAACCTTGATGGTTACCATAGCCACACTATCAAATGTGGAGGAGCTTTCAGCATATGGGGTGGTAATTGTGTTTAAAATTCTCGCTAAGATGAAATCTTGCTGCAGAAGGATTTTCTTCCTACCACAGTGAAAGGATCTGCTCGTCTTTACAGTAGATAATGTTTCCTACTCCAGAGAGTTTGATTTAAGATTTTGATGTTCCTTCTCAGTTTCCTCATTGAGATGAGGTGGTACGTTTTGATGTAAAGATCAATGTTGTGCTCAGCTGGTTGCAAAAAAATTGATTCAATATATTTAACAGTTTGAGGTTTTGAAACATGATTGGGTTATTTTGAACATCATTTGTTTTGGGCAATATATTCAGTTTTATTTTGAAAATCTTGAATAGTTTCCTGTGTCCTGTGGATTTCTGATGGTTATTCCGTCGCTGCTCGGGCTCAGAGCCCAGGCCAAACTGACAGGTGTAGGAGTTTTAGGAAAGCCGAGTGGAGTTAATTTGGATTACGTGGCTCTGTGCTGAATAGGAGGCGTTTTCACAGTAGGCTTTATCTTCAGCGCAGTTCTTCACGCAGGATTCAGCCTTCACTTGTGTATCTGAGAAAACGTCAGACGTGAGCACCGCCTGTCTCTGCTGCTTTTTGCACCTACTCAAGGCTTGATGTTGTACAGCTGTGACACTAACAGGGTCATTTCTGGGGAGCAGTCATGGCTGTGTGCTCTGTGACTGACAGAGAAAACATGCAGGACTGACACCACCTGAATGAATCTTGAAGGAGTAAACACAGTGTGTACTCTGCGCATTATCATTTATTTTGCCTGCTCTCTTTGACCCTATTTGAGCCAATGAGCTTGCTTGCCAAGAAATATACAAATGACCACACTGAGATGCAGTAGGGCATAATTGAAGGTTTTTGATATGTGATTTTGCATGCATGGGACCAGGTAAAGCCTCAACAGTGCTTTGGCCCCGGACCTCCATCCATCCATAACTAATGAGGCGGAGTGAGTGAGGCTTGCAGCAGCATCTCACCTCGCTTGTATCCTCTCCCATGAAATGCCCACAGTTCCTTTCACCTGCATTCCTGTTGTGCCTGTTTGAATTTGGTGATGTGTGGGATTGTTTTTGGGCTGCTATTTTAAGAGGTACCTCCCCAAATTCATCAGTGAATATCAGTGCCATACTAGATGCATGCTGTCTAAAATACCACTTTACAATCAGGTAAACCTGCATCAGTGTGTGTTTTTGACCACTTGGTGGAATTGAACAAGCTGACAACACAACATTGACAAAATATTACCATACAAACCTGTCATGGTGGATTTGTTGCCTGTTTACACATTCAGAGGGCACGGAGCAACATTAGCATCCATTTGGAGCTGTGTGTCTGCCAACCTAAGAAATGTAGGTGTTGTAGTCACTTCACCTTTAGCTCTATTTTGGTCTGTGCGAGCTTACGACAGAAATATCAGGCTCCTCAGCTGCTAAATGCTTCTCTATGTTCACCAGTCTAGTGTTTGTCTTTTCCCCCTCAAGGCGTGTTCAGACATACAGTGGCATTTTAAGTCTACAGAAAGGTGCAAATAGAGGTTAACATTTGTCCAACTTGAACAAAAACAGGAAAAAAAAGAGTTATTGGAGGAAAGTACCAGAAAAAATGGAAATTCTAGGTGAGATTTTGAGTTTGCTCATCTAGTCTATACAGCTGTTCCGGTTACACCAGGAGGGCTAACACAAATTAAACAAAATGTGCTAATTCAAAAAAGAAAGAAAGGTGGAAGTGCTGCTTGGATCGCTGTCTTAGACAGGTGCTCTACAGTGAGGCAGGTATATCTTTACAAAACAAAAGACTCCAGGGACTGCTTGCTGTGAAAAAAGGATGCGGATGTCCAGGAGAAAAAGGAGACTGGGACGCTCTGTAGTCGGGTGAAAAATGTATGATAAATTTATTGAGAGCAATAAATTCCAGTTCCTGGAGTGTTGTGTTTTGTAAACAAAACATGCAGAAGTCAAATTCACACAAGCAGCAGAAAACCTTATATCAGACTACACTTTCTACTGAAAATGTGGTCGATGAGGGCAGTAAGAGTGAAACAGAAGAGTTAGGAGGAGTTCAACATCACATTTTGTTCCTTTACTCATCCAGAGCTGTTGTCACTTCAAATAGCAAATCACTGCTGCCTCCAATCTGCCTTGAAAATGTTGCGCTGCTTAAAGGATGTGTTATAACCTCTGGTCTTATGAAGAGAACAATGGCTTGTCAAGTGCCACCACCAGCTCCTAGCAAACCATGTTTGGCAGAGAAAGCAAATATCCTATTTAAAACCATAAAACCACAACAATGAACTGAAAGACATGAAACCGCTGAGTGTTAATGCAAAACAATGTGATAGTTCTCTGTGGGTTCAACATTAGCCTCCATGCAACACCACATTACACATAATCTGTTGTTAATATAGCCTAGTGCACTTTTAAAGTTACAGGATATGGACAAGTGTGCCACCTATCAATTACAATTTTACAGTCAGTAGCCTATTAAAGCAAGAGTATGCTAAGTTTGCCACTGACAGTTTTTTAATATCAATATCAGCTGACAATACGCCTTTCCAACCAGATTTAACAGCTTTGCTATAGCAGCCCATCCAATTAACAGCTTAATTGAACTGGTCACGTGGTTTACAGGCAATTATGCATGAAGCTAAAACTGAGTGATTCATATTGTTCAGACTCACCTGTTGTCTCTGAATGTGAATGAGTGTTGCCGTTCCTCTCCGACCTGCTCTGCCCACCTGTTCCTATCAACAGCGGGGCCATCCCATCCCACTTTACACGCACAAGACATCTGGCGGCCCAACAGGTTTAAACCTATATCCACTGTGTAATATGTAAAGCTAAATTGCCTCATCATAAATGATCCTTTCATGCTTTGTCACTCTTTTTTTTCGTGCTAAATTTGCTCTGGTATTATGTCAGGGAAAGGTGGGCTTATAGGTTGCAAATCATTTATCCAGCTTTAGCTTTGGAAAATCATTCATGATCTCTGCCATCTGGAGGAAATTAGTCAGTGGCAAGAATCATCAATTGAAAACATACGATAGAGCATTTGTAATATTGTAGTTCAGGTGTGTAACAGGTGTTCAAAGGGGTTTCTTTCCTGCAGCAGAACAGAGATGGAGAGGAAAAGTAGATTAAATATCCACAGATAAAAGTATGGGATGAGGTCAATAAGGGGGAGTGTGTAATGTAATGTCATGCATTGCGGATGGAGCAGTCTCTTCTATTTTAATCTATAAAGCATGCTGGGTTTGAATGTATCATTATTGACATGAAATCATTCTATAATGTACTGCTGAGAGAGAGGGCAGGCCATTTTCCATCATTTTATTCAAAATGATGCAGAGTACAGATATGCAACAATTCAAACCAGCCTCTCTTATGAGGAAATATGCCCAGACATTGAAGGCTAATGGGTGTAATGTATCAGATATTAAAATGCTGTTGTTTTATTTTGTTGTTGCTGGTTTGAGGTCATTAAAATACTGAAGACATGGAATGAAATGTCAGATGAAATGTTTAAATGTATGATTTTAATATTGCAGATGAGGATTTAATGAGACATTTGAGGCTTTAATTATAATGTCAAATAGCTCTCATTCTTTTTAAATGTAGAACGATGTGTGGACTTCAAACACACACATACAAGATATGAAATATGGAAACGTAAAACAAAAGAAAAGTCAGGTTTTAGTGGTCAAGAAGTATAGAAAAATATTTGGAGGACGACTGCTCCAGTCCCTTCAGATGAGAGATTTGAACTGTTGTTTTGAACTTGTTTCCTCTCACTGTTGAGCTTGGAGCAGGCCTCTGCATATTTCTCATAGAAAAATACAGTAAATTAGATGTATGTTTTTCTAGAAGTAATGCAGGGTAGGCTACTCCACTCTGCCTCGGAGCGCAGGGTTATGTGGTTTCTACATTTAAGATACTGGCTGTAACATTAGGTATGTTTACATTCAGATGATATCTCAAGCATTTAAAGAGCAATGTTGATTTGGATTGTGGTTATAGTGTTTCAGCATATGGCAAAAACAAACTTTTCTTGCTGTATTTCATCCTGAATGATTGTAATCAGGACACTTCAGCAGTAAACATGTCATCAACCGCCAGTGATGCATTCACCCACTGGTCTGTGAAGGAAGGGCTGTTTCTCAAGGAACTCAACATTGTGGGAATCTTGTGGTGTACAGTGATAGTCAGCTCAACAAATGAAATACCCCTGAGACTCTGTCTGTTGGGAATATAAACATTACATACCTCCTCAAATCCAGACAGTATATTTTTTTGCAATGTAGTGTATAGCACATCTTATGGTGGGAACACCATTTCACGAGCTTTCAGTGCTTGACTGACAGATAATAGAATAAACACATCAACAAGAAATGAAGAAACATAAACAACCTCAGGAAAACAACTGGTACAACAGAAATGATCCTTGCTTTGGAAAATGGGACATTCCAGCTGCAGTGGTAACAAGATGTAAGAGAAAGATGTGGGGTAAACATAATGCTGTGGAAACTTTTTCACTCACTAAAGTCACATGAGGTGGCTTCCTCCAAGATAAATGTACCGTTAGCTCCCCCTCAGCCTTAGCGGGCCACATTCCTATCCATGCACTGTCACTCATTTTGATGTGCTGTGTATTGAAACAGTGTGTCGCCATGGGCTGAGGCAACCTATATAAATAACAGGCACTGAGGCCTGGACTGAATCAGCTTTAGAAAAATAAATGAGAACTCGTTGTGTTTTCAAACATTCATTTTTCCTATATTCACTTTCGTCACTGTTTTGGCTTCCCTGTGGAGAGACCATTAACTTCACCTTCCAGTGCAAGTCTGGTCATATCCTGTATTCTTCTTCTTGTCAGCAAATCCCATGAAGAGCAAAACCACACATTGATTCTGTGGCTGATGCCTGATATATTTTCTCCACTGTGCAGGAGAAATCCATCGCTGCCCAAAACACATCAATGACCCACACTGTAACACTGTTGTCCCATCATCTAAACAAACACACCAGCAGACTGTAGTCGCACTTTATCCATGTTATAGTACACTGTTCTGCCTCTGTATGCTGTACACACAAGAGCACCAAACGATTATTTCAAACCTTTATCTGGATCACAGTTAATCAGTGATTACATTAACTCATATTAGGCAGTGCAGATGTTTGCATCATTGTTTCCCAAACAATGCAATCCCAGAATTTTCAAATTAAGTTTTTCCAAAACTTTCCACTTTAGGGAAATGAAGAACACAAGGTCATATTTTGAAAGGATGTTCATGAATGCATTGGAGAGTATGAACCGGGTTAACCAACATGAGTTGGTGAGAGACTCTAAATGTCATTTTTAAAACACTTGTAACACTTGAATGGCACTGTTTTTAGTCTTTTTTTAATATTAAAGTAAAAATAAATAACTCATCAGCTTTAATAGTCAACCTTCGGTAGTCACAGCAAACACAGGTGTATAAACACCATAAAAGTGCTGTAAGTACTGAACTATATTAAAATAAAATGTTAAATGTTACTATCACGGCTGATAGTAACATTTAACGGCGGCTGACATATGGTGGTGATGAAATCTCATATGTTTTGCCACTGACCAATAGTCAGCTTTATTCCTATATGGGTCTTTGACCTGTCACATGGTGTGTATTTGTAGTGTGATGTTTTTATGTGTTTGTTTTTATATCTCGTGTTCCCATGCAGGAGGGTTTGCACGTATCTGCGTGTGGGTTTGTGGGCGAATGAATGAGGAAACCGCTGAACGAGTGCACGATTGAGCGAGCTTGTGAATGAGCAAATGAGCGAGTGACTTAGTCGAGTGTGTGTGTGGGTGAGTGACCGAGCAAACGAGAGGAGCAGTGTTTGAATGAGTGTTAGAGTGAGTGATTCATTATTATTGATACAGTGGCTTTTCTCTCAGTGTTAGTGTAATGTATTGAACGTTGTCTGGTAGCCAAAGGTCTAAAGCCCAGTATAATGGAGCATGTTGTTGCAGTAACAGTGTGAGTGGCTGCTCTGCCCACAGCTCTCAGCAGTTCTCAGGCTCGCTCCACGCTGCAGTGATCTCTGCTCACTAGAGAGGCCGTTCGCCTCCTCTCCGGCCTCTGGTAGATTTTTGCTATGGATGACAGGGCAGGAGGAGCAGCATCCAGAGAAGGCCCTCGTTCCATTACCTGACTCCTGCAGCTCTAATGGGGGAGTTTTGCTGCCTTCCTGACACTGGCAAAGGGAATTTGCTTCATCTCTGCTCTGTTTGATATGCAAAGTGGTCTGATGAGGTGCCAAACTATAGTTCAGCAGTGTTGGGTGAACACAGCATAACTTTAATCTTGAATGGTTTGTTTTTTTCTTTTTCACCTACTGAATGCATTTGACCACACTGCATATCCGCGTGCCCATTGACACACTAATGATGCTGTAAGTTACACCTACAGACAGAGGACAGGTTCTTTCATGACAAACCTTTTGCCACTACAACTACAGAAGCTCATTCAGAATTTCTTCTCATGTTGATAGCCAACGCATGTTATGTCTGTCCATGAACTGTTAACTGACAAAATGTACTATTTAGAATGGATGAGTGTCAGTAAGTCCTTCAAAATGTGACCAACAAAGTTAAGAGAAATAGAAAATAAATTGTTCATAGAAAGTCTGACAGAACACTGATTCCATGCAGTGATGCCCCCTGTTCATCTGTCTGTGACCCTGCATTGACCTGTTTGATTGTTATGTGATCATACATTTAGGCAGACATGTTCACTCTTGCATTGGTCCCAGTGAAATACTGATGGTGTGAATACCTGCAGTATTATGGTCTCAGCTTCTCTCAGATTGTTTTTTACAGTTACTAACACACTGCAGTATACAAAATAGGCCTTCTTAATTTGTCTGCATTGTATCAAACTGATAGAGCAGTTAGTATTTTGGTAAAGGTGGACTTGGTCACTGTTACAGTGATTGCACTTACAATGTTTTACTCTGCTGGGAAGCCCTAAAAGCATACCATTTGCGAGAAATTAGACTTTCAGTGCCCCTTATGAATTGGATCTAATCTTTTAAAACAGTGCTGAAATACAAGCTACGGTCTTCAGCAAGGCCCCTAAAGTCCAAGTTAGATGGGTTCTCCACGGAGAAGCATGTTTTAAGTAACATTTTCTCTGGAAACCACAACTTTTACATGGTAATGAATGTTTTCATAGATAAAGATCTTAGATATTCCTTTCATCCTCTCAGGTCTTTGCTGGATCACACACCACACAGTGTGTAGGGTATGATCAGGGGCTGGACCCCTGAGTGGCTGGGAGGACTCATAAACAGCCTCCCTGAAGAGCAGCATGCCTCCTAGATCTCCAGGGGTCTCTCTGGTGCAGCAGAGAAACCAGCTGACTTAGAAATATGAACTGTGGCCTCCTCGGCCTCTTTAAAGCTCAGTCATAGTACACACAGGCCCATGCTGTTTAGGTCCACTCCATAAAATCTATTACCAGACCAAACCTGTGTTTTCACTCTGTTTTTTATGGTGTGTGTCCTCTTGCACAGGGCAGTGAGGACAAAGCAAAGACAAACATGAACGCCTTTCATTGTGCTATATTGAACTTGGAATGCAAAAGTACAGAATTTGAAACTAGAGATAATAGAGCAGTGTGGTGGAAGGTCAGGGGGGATGTGAACACACGTCTGATGCCTCAGATTTTAAGCAAGCAAATACTAGGCTAAGAAGCCAGGACTGATAGCTCTGCAGCGTTCAACATCTGAGCTCCAACAACAGTACCCCTCTTGTTTCATTCCTCTGTTGCTATAATGGAGCAGTAGAACAGAGGAAGTCAGAGCTGCCTCTCTGCCAGTGTGCTGGAATGTTTTCACACCCATAGAGGGCAGCTGTGCTCTCCACAATCTCTGCTCTCTCACTAATAAAGTCACAGACAGAGAAAGAGTGAGAGAGCTACACCACAACTTATCTGCAGAGGTGGAGTGTGTTCCTGTGTGACTGGCCTGGCATGCTCCTACTGCTCTGAAACACTCTATTTCTCCTCTGTTGTTTATGGCATCAGCCTGTTGGGGTGTTTGTATGTGTGTGAAACAGCATGCAAGTCTCTAATGAAGCCAGGCATCTGCCAGACACAATACGAGGGTTTGTTTTGATGTTAAGTTCTCTTATACTTTATATCTTGGTCTGCCTCCTCTTATCTTAGTCTTACAACTTAAAAGCTTTTTAAAAGCCATTAACATGACTACACTCGCAATGCAGAAGAGAACTCACTGATTGCCAGTACCTTAAATGATTGGGGCTAATGAATCATAACTCTGAATGGTCCTTTCATCTCACTAAGGCATTCAGTGAAGTCTGGAGAAAAAAAGGCAGCTGCTTTCAGAGCAGGGCTACAGCCGAGCTGTTGTTCTCTGCCCATACAGTTGGTTCAGGAAAAAGATTTGTAGCAATATGT
>OMNW01010041.1:0-10813 GCA_900303245.1 Selene dorsalis | reverse complement strand
TCCCTTCTCTCCTCACTCTCTCTCTCTCTCTCTCTTACACACACACAAACACACACACACACACACACACCCGCACACACCCGCACACACACACACACACACACACACACACACACACTGTGCCCACTGTCTCTCCACTGACTATTTAATTCTGTGCCTGATAATTATAACTGTTATCTGTTGCCTCTGAAAAATTACTGAGCTTGTCACTGCCCATTAATTTACTCTGTATCATAAATTAAGCGGTGCAGGCTGTGTTTTATCCCCTTCTTTCTGGAGTAAATGGAGGCAGTTTTTCCAGAGGCGAAGTCTGCTTTACTGTACTGTACGACACACATGGCAGACTTTTGTTCTGCTTCCCGGTTGTTTAAAAGCCTGAGGAAAATAAGTGCAAGATAAATTAGCCACAGTCAAGCATGTGCAGCTCCAAACTAGAATGAGGATGTGTCGTCTAAGCTGTGAGCTGTGAGTTTACATTAAATGAACAATTTGCCATAAGTCCAGAGACCTATCAGCTGGAGGTCTGTGTTATGATCTGTGTCCTGGAAAATGTCAGTTTATCTTAACTACGGTAGCCTCTTCACCACCAGGGTGGAGACACCGTAGTCCAAAACCTGAGCTGCAGGCAGCATTCATCAGCAACCAATTATATACTGCTGTTGCCATATGTCCCGCCTGTTGCCGTAATGTGATTGGTACTCGAGCAAAAATGAATTATGTACCTCAGATCAGCCAGTGAACAGCAGCAGAACCATGTGGCTACCAGCAGGGTAGAAGAAACATGATTTATGGTCCCTTATTGTGTATTGTGTACCCAAGCCCTGCATTGTTGCGTTCACATCCATCTCCTGGAGTAGTGATCAATCAAAATGCTAATGCTCAGAAAATGTCTCGGGTGGGCAGTGAACAAGTTTGCACAAACGATTCCACGTGTGCAAAGGTTGTGTCGAGGTTTTACACGTCTCAGAGAAGTTGTGAACTCCACCGTGTTCCAGGTGATGGAAGGCAGCGTCACTCAGACTGACAGGAGCTTCACAGAGGTCAGGGATTACTCACAAAAATATACCTACTGAACTTTTAGGAATGCAGTGACCTACCCAAGGGCACATTAACAGAGTGGATAACTGCTAGTTCTCACACTGCCTTTTATAGAAAGTATTTTGGCTGATATTAGCTAGTTAGAGATGGTTGATATTGGCATTGGCTTGTTGCAAGTGAAAAAGTAACATACAGAAACACTGAGGTGTTCCAGCTTTTACTGCCAGCCTCCAAACAAAACTCCTGTTCAAGTCTGTTCAACATACGTAGAACATACCATGGACACTCTTTCAATGTCAGCCATAGAAATCCAGTATCAGACAAAGTGAAAGATAACAATGGAGATATTCAGATTTATTTGTCACTTCCATAACATACACTTCCATTCAGGGAGTGAGATATCTTTCTCATCTGGTGCAGGACAGAAACATGTTGATAAAAAGACATATTAGAAACAAGACACATATTAAAGAGAGAAGCTGCTGCAACTGGGAGTGCCATGATATTCATTTTTTATTATTTTAATGGGCTTCACAATATCACAATAGAAGTATACACAATAACTTTATATTACTAAATAAAAACATTATATTCCATAAACAACCGCGTCAGCTTGTAGACAACATGATCGGGACCTAGCATTTTTAGTCAAGTGTGTCTCCTACAGTATCTACTCTGTTGCCTGTTCCCATAAATACAATTCAGATGCATAAACAATCACAACTGTGTTTCCTGAGAGAAGCTGGTGTTGATGCTGTTTGACAGTGGCACAGACACACTGCCACAAAACTCCCTCATGTGGGAAAACTCTGAGATGTGGAAGTCCACCACTTCTCCCCAAATCCCTATCAACACTTCCTTCATCCCTCTCTTTATTCTTCTGCCCTTCTTGTCCTTCTCTCCTTTCCGCCCACCACTTTCTGCCTTCGTCCGCCTTTTTCCCATTTTGCTTCTCCTCCTCTGGCAGCTGCAGACACCATTTTAAGCAGATGTAGCATGTGCAGCTGATATGACACCAACAAAAAGTGAAAGATGCTGTATTCATTTCTCTGTCTGCAGAAAGATGAGAGTGTCACATTGTGACTGTGATGGGGAGATGTTGAGTTGTTAGTGAGCATTCGTGAATGCAATAAATGGGTCCTGTACTGTGTGTGTGTGTGTGTGTGTGTATCTGTGTGCTAGTACGGTTCTTTATCCAAACTTGTGAGGCTCATTATCTGAGCAGCGTGCTATGATTTCTGAAAAAAAGCTCTGGCAGCTATTGCGAGACACCATCTACAGTTTACTCTATAGTTTGGCCAGTTTTCCTCCCGGCCAAAGGAAGTCATCGTTGAAAAACTAAAACCTTGTAGTTGACTTTAATCTGCTGGGCACATTCTGTGTCTGCCTGAGCCATCTCTCTGCTCCTGTGCTCTTATTGTTTTCTCTTTGTGCTTTCATCACAACAACTTTTGGCCTGTCCTCCACCACAAAGATTAATGCTACCAGGAAACACATTATTATACCATTTGATGAGCAGAGCAGCCTTTGTCCATATACCCACCTGCTGCAGCACAGAGCTGATATGATTTGGCACAATGTGGTTTGTTTACCTTTATGTAATAGTTTGGGCTGTTTATGCAGCCTCAACTTTGGAAGCTGCCACTCTGAATTGCAATCTGTTCTTTAGCGTTGCAGTGCTGCTGTCTCTGCATGGGTATTTACCACTCCTGGATGGGATCCAGACTTAGATATATGGCTGAAGGCTTAAATAGATGTCAGAAAGGTCTGCACTTGCACTTTATGTTGGGAGAATTCAATATGGTGGAACTCTGTTGGGTGTGAAAGGAGAGGTGATTTTGGGCTAAGGATATAAATGGACTAAAACTCACTGAATGTGCAAAATATTTGAGATATGATATTGAGTTCTGGCCTCTTTTGTGGAAATCTAACTTGTCTGCTTCTCTTTTTTGACAAGTATAGTGAAGGAAGTCAGTAGGGAATAATAGCTTTTACCTGAATTCACCTCATGCATGTACTTACATTATGCACAGTTCTAGATTTTGACTCCTGAATGACTGCAGCGTCTGAGCATTGAAACCTTCGAATCATCAGGTTGACATGGCAATTAAATATTGAATCTCAAATGTAGGCAGACTGATTGGAAAGGGAGGGGTGGTTGTGAGGGTCCGTGTGTGTGTGTGTGCGTCTAAAAACCTGTGAAAAATACAATGGATTCCAGTTTGCATTTTTGAGTGCTATAGATAGGGGGTCAGGGCGGGGAAGAGATTCTGCGGTGCATTAAGTCCATCTGAATGGATTTTCACTCTGTCATAGCACGAAGTGCTCCAGTTTTCACAACAGAGTCAAATCACCATTTCCATTTCTCTAATTCTTTCCATCTATTGTTGCAGGCAGCAGACTTGGCAACTATTGTTTGACACATTGCTTCTGCCAAAGAAAGCGTGTGTATGAATTGCGACTGGCTAATCCATAATAGGAGACTGTTGCTTTTAATGCCATATCAAGCGAAATGTGTCTTTGCACATTTCTCTCTGGCAGTATCCATTCTGCAAATTATCAGAGGTGAGGCAGGAGGTGGGACCCTGGCAGCAGTTTTCATTTAGCTGTTGCACGATTGATTCAAAGAGAAAGAAAAAGATTTTTTCTGAGGCTGTGTCTTTATCATCTGCTGGGATATGTGAGGCCCAATAGGATGTGGAATATGGATATGGAAATCAACCATAAAACTATGTTAATATGTTAATAAGAACAAAAGATTCAGATTGGCGTTTGAGCAAAAAAAGCACAGAACGTTACAAAGGACACTTTGCATCCTGGTCACTCCCTGTTTGAGCTGCTTCCATCAGGCAGAGCAATCAGGACAAACAGATTCAAAAACAGTTTCTACCCTACAGCAGTAAACATACTCAATAACACCAAAACATAATCGCAGTGCAATGTGGGACTGTGCAATATAGCAAACAGACTGTAAATGTTGTGTATTTGTTTTTTGTTTTGTCACTTTGATTATTTATTCTTGTTGCACCGGCTGGTTCGGCTTTTTAAAACTCGTTGTACATGTTGTGTCATGACAATAAAGGATATTCTATTCTATTCTATTGAGGATTTTCAGCATCAGCTGCAATGAGCTTCATATTAATCCACGTGCCCAAGATAAATGAATATTTTATGACTGGAGACAGAGCGAGAGACAATAGGTCATAAAGTCAAACGTTGATGTACCTGTATTAAATCTGTTCCATCGTTTGAAGATTGGATCCGCATTCAACAGAGAGCTATTTTTACACCAAAGGGAATCACGCCAGAAACTTTTTCACTTCAAAACCATTGAATCCGGCCTTTGAGGCACTTTTACTAGTTTCCATTATGCCTTGGCTGAATTATTTTTGAGGAGAATCTGTTCTATCAAGGTGGGCTTTGGAAGAGGTGCTTTAGTATTAACATTCATAAGAATATCAATCAGCCAGCTGCTCTAAGTGGGTGGAAAGGCAACGGAACAAAGGTTCTGATGGTTTTCTTTCTTCCCGCAGGGACTATAATTCTGGTTGCTTCTTATACTGAAGGGGAGTAAAACCAACACTTCCCCACCCCCACTATCCCTTGATCCCATTAACAGTGAACTCATTGGACCTCTGACCAACCATGCAAGTCCCTGAGCCATTGAAAAGAGCCACCAGTTAAAGTATTGGATTCTTGGTGGTGATGGTCTTGTAGCTTGTAGATAATGGCATGAGGTCCTAGGGCCTCATTTGTGGCTCAATAATACAACGTTTAAGGGATAGTTGTGAAATCTTTGCCTAGATTTGGATGAAAAGACACAGCTTCCATTTATATAGCAAAATATGAGATGGAGACTAAGAGACTGCATAGGAAAACAAGCTATCACTTGTTCATTAATGAGCTTCGATTGGCATGTTTTCACCAGTGCACAGACCCACACAAGCTGTGTCCCCTTATTTGCAGTCTGAATGCTTGGCCAAGCTTACAAGCATCTAGCCATAGGCTGCCATACAGCTACCAGACTCATATCTTCTCATTTAACTCTTGGCAAAAAAGTGAATGAGCATATTTCCTATAGCTTTAGCTTTAATTCTGCCTGAAAATGATTTAGCTGACCTCGGCATGGCTGGAGTCCTCAGCCCTCTAACACTGTGGGAGCATAAGCCTTCTGGACAGAATCACATCTGTTAACTGCCTCCCTCCCGTCTGTGTGTGTGAGGAGTACTGCCATTGATAAAGAAACCAGAGCTCCCTACAAATGACTTCCACGTTACGTCACTTGTCAGCGTCAATTAACCCTCAGCCACTAAGTCTGAGTAGGTCTGAAGCCAAGCTCTGCTGAAGCCAAGAGCTGCAGACAGTAAAGATAATCAGAGGAGGTGTTGCTGAAGGGCTAGAAAAGTCCCTAGAAATGGACTCTGAGTTTGAGCCCACTGTCATGAGGGGAAATCGATGCAGTGAATGTAGAGAGATAAAAGGCATGGCCACTTCAGCCTCATATGGTGCAGCTGAATTAGAAAAAAAAAAAACTTTGAGTGCATCCTCTGTGTATTTTTTTTTTTTTAGCTGTACAGCCTCCACTGTCACTTAAGGTACTACCTGTGTTTCTATGGTAACGGAGAGCACACTCCCTGGCACCTCAAAAACAGTGTTTATCCTTTAGCTCTGTCTGTGATCTGTTGTAGGAACCCCTGCTGATGGAGATGGAGCTGAAATTCCTACCATTAAACGTTAGGTGTATTTATTTCAGCCACATTTATGAAACCGATTACCACGAGTGAAGAAACCAATCTAAGTAAAACGATCAAGCTGCTGTCTTGGAGTGTGAATGCAATGCTATATTTACAATAAATAAGGTTTAAATAGAGGCTTATTGAAGATCTTTTCACACAGCTGTCCACATTTATATCATCACATAGTGTGTAGCCAGTGACAGTGTCCTCTGTCAAAGCCAAACTGTACAGCCGGCCTCTTTTCCCCTCTGTCCACTTCATTTTCACCCCGGCCTCTGCTCCCAGCAGGTGATCACACATACATACGCAGTGGGTGGTTGCACTGTGTCCGTGGACCGTGTTTATGTGCTTCATATACTGCAGATACAAGAAGGTGCGTTAGGGCTTCAGCTACCAGTTATTTTTGTGGTGTGTTGATTAATTAAATGAAATGACAGAAAGTAGTGAAAAATAAAAGAAAGATCAGTTTCTTGTTGGAACACATTGCACCAAATATATCCTTAAATCTGGGAATTTGGAACCAGTGGATATATTTTACATATTTTTCATAGTTGGCTGTTTGATTAAACTAACAATTATTTCAGTTTTAATGAGTGGTTCTCTGAAGCACTGTGACACATGTTGTTAGAGAACATTCTGTATCATCATAAATCTGTTCTTTAAATAACAGGTTAAAGGCAAGTTTGGATGTGTATTGATGAAAGCACATTGTGAGAGAGGGGAATGGAAACAGACTCAGCTAATTAGTCATGGAGTACATAAAGCATGTGATTTTAACATCCAGTGAAGAGGAAAAGAGTGATGGATGAAAACAGGTCCATTGAGTTTCTCAGATGAATACAGGAGGCCTGTTGGGTTGTCCATCGGGAGAGTTTTTGCAAGCAGCTGTTAATCTTGATACAACAACTCCTAATATTCACCTAACGATAGCAGATGGAGACCATGTATGCTAACCTGCAGTTTCTGTTAAAATTAGTGAAATATTTGGACAGGAGCTCACACAGTGACTGAAGACATCAGTAGACCCTTTCCCCAGTGATCCTCGTTCTACTGTGCCTTCAGTCTGGTCTTCAGTAAGTGGGATGCTCTTCATTCGGGCTGAGATCATGTGTCTGACCAAGCCTCTTCACTTATCAAAGCTCTCTGACTGCTTTGTTTGGGCTGCTGTCCTGCTGAATGATGAAGCCATGCCAGGTGAGTTTTGATGCATTTGGCTGAATGTGAGTTCACACAGGGCGTCTGCACCTCTCTGTCCACTCTGTTGGCTCTGTGAGCTGTGAAATCATCAGTAAATGTCAGTGTCTCAGCTCCATCGGCACTTATAACAGAGCCACCACCGTGCTTGACAGATGAGATGGTGGCTGTGGGTCATGAGCTTTTTCTCCTCTGTCCATTATTTTGCTAAAGGTTGATTGTTCAGTCCAAAGAACTTTCCCCCACAACTCTTTCCCCTGTGTTTTATGGATGTGTTTGTAGAGGGCAGCCTGTCTTCTGTTTTTGATGCTCACAAAGAGTTTGCATCTTGTGAATCCTCAGAGGTTATGATCACAAAGTCCTTTCTTGGTTTATAGGAAACATGTCTGCCTGCATTCTGGAGAGCACACACATTCACACAGCTATTCCACACATACATAGGGTACATTATGGTATATTTATGACACATTTCACCTCCATCAAAAGTGAAGCTCCCACTGCATCATGGATTTGGGGACATAAGAAAGGATCTGCAATTTTAAATGATGCCCCTGGGAGAAATAAGAAAGTCTAACACAAGGACATAATGTATAACTTTATAACAACACAGAGATTGTGCAGGAGCTGCAGTGTAGGCAGGTGCTGGTCCTCTGCACCCTGACTGAATTGTATACATGCCTGGTCTTAGCTTGTGCCATGCAGCATTTTCTGTCTGTTTGTCTTAACCTGCCCTGTTGCCTCTATTTCAGCTTTCTCAAATCCCCTGTATGTTGGAACAAAGTCTAGATTTTCTGTCAGCCCAGCACAGGCTGCCTGGACCTTTCTGCCTGGTCGCTTTCCAAGTGCCCAGCAGACTGTGACTGAGGCCTGGGCTTTAGAGTGGAAGCTCCGTGTGCGTGTGTGGGGATGGGGTCGGGCTGTTGTAGATTGAGGAGCAGGTGGGGCAGGCCGGCTCCTCCGACCCTTCTGAGCTCCATCTGGACTGTGGGGTGGGGGTGGTGGTTGTCATTTAGGAGTGCAGGGCCCGCGCAAGGAGCAAATTGCTTTTTAATCGATCATATTCCCAGTAAAAGCCACTCCCGGCTGCCACTTGCCTACGTTTCATTCTATTTATGGTAGCTACCCGCCTCCAACCACGGTGTGTGTGTGTGTGTGTGCTGTGTTTGTGTGCGTGTCACAGGAAGAGAGAGAGAGAGAGATACTCTAGGGGTGAGTTTTGTTGACCACTTGAAGTCAGTAAAGACAGAATCATGTTTTCCACTCCAGTCTTAAGTCAAAGCTTGCATGTGTTTTTGCTCATTAAAACCAAGGCACTACAAGGACCTTTTTATACTCATGTGGTTACAGATGACATGAAGGCTGATAGCAAGCTGTTTTAATAGCGAGCTGTTCCTTTGTATCTGCAGAAGGCAGTGATACAGGGCACTGAGACATGAGCATCACACTTTCTTTCTTTTGACAACAGAGAGAAAACTCTCACCACCATTAAACACCGCTCTCTGAGCCACACTCAAACATGTCATGTGCTTTTATAAAAGTGTTCCCTGATTGGCTGATAGAAGCAGGATCAACAGTGCTTTAATGTGACTGTTTCCAAGCTTCTGTGTCTTGCATCTTTTTTGAATGTGATTCCCAGTGTTGAGTCTCACACTAACAGGTAGTACCATGCAGCGTGCACCAGTTATAGATTACGACTCAGCCCAGTGCTGCTGCTGATTGTTGGATCCATTTCCTACAGTAACACGCCGTTGTTTCTAACTAATCTGCCCCTGGGGGTGGTTGAAAAGGAAGTTCAAGTCTCTATTTGCCTGCTCTGTAGAACATTTTTTGTTCTTTTCATAAAGCACTGAATCACCCCCTTTGTAACAACAACAACAACAATAACAACAAACCCCTTCAGCTGTAATGGTGTCACATAAAAGATCCTGCAGAATGAGCAATACTAGTGAATGAGGCCGCCGCCTGCGAGCACTCCTGTCACTTTTCTTTTGCAGGCCTCCCAGGAATTGTAAATGTCGTCACATTTTCAATGAGACAGGTTTTTGCTATTTGCCCAAAATTAGTTTTTAGGTGCATTATTCTTTGTCTGCAGTGAATCCAATGAAATGCATGACTTTTGTGTGACTTTGTAGAAGTCACAAAAGATAGAACCTCAATCCGTGTGCTTATTTCAGACTTCCATCTCTTTTACGGCGCTCCCCACTGCTGCTCTACACAACAAAATACAGAAATATGCTACAATCATTGTCCCTGTATTTTGCTTTTCTTTGCATTTTAAATATTTATACAGGGCTGTGATCTCTGTCTTTAACACAATGCCTTATCTGTTATTTATTTGCCTGCATTTCATTGATTTGCTTTACTGATCTCCCAGGGCCAATGTAGTCTCTCTGTTAGATCCTGTGGAGATCTATAACATCTCGCATCATCTCTGATTGTGACCTTACATATAACTGTACTGCTGAGATAAGTGGGAGACAGAGTGAATCAAAGAGTGAGGAGTGAGGAGGGAGATTGAGAGAGAAAGAGAGAAAGAAAGAGAGAGACAGAGAGAGAGAGAGGATGGAGAGGTATGTCAGGTACCCAGCTGGAGGTCCTGTATCCTCTCTGTCAGTATCTTGTAGTCTACTTGCCCCCTGACCAAACAGGGCACAAGACTCACCAGCTCACGCTGCGTCAGGCTCTGCTGCTGCGGCTCCTTGTGCACCACTCACAGGTTTTACTCTCGTGTTTTTTTTTGTTTTTTTTACATCACTTCTCTCCATGCCAGGTGTGTGTTACAACACGAAGGTGCTCCAGCAGCCTTCCCATTAAGACTGGCACAATGGTACAGTCATTATTGATCTTAAATTATAAATCTGATAGCTGCCAGTTAATAGTTTCAGTGTCCTTCATGTGCTCTAGGTTCATCGTGATTAATGAATATCATTAAAGTAACATACTGTGCCGAAGGCCTCGCCACTGCTCACATGGTAAATCAGACACTCAGTGCTGTACACATTAATGGTGAACACAACACATCATTCCCCACTGTTACTGTGGTGAGTACACGCATCACATTGTTCAAAACATCATACACATCCCTTACAGTATCACAAAAAACATTCACACCACGCCCATTATTTCAGGTTGGTTTATTCAAGCATATTCTTTTACCAGCGCGGCCATCTTTTCTTCTGTGCCTGGGGTTTTAACCAGAAACCAGAGGGTTTTAACTGAAGAATGCTTCCTTATATAATGTTAGCAGGTACCTGTGTAGCTGGGTTGATGGCTGGCCATACCATGTCCCACTGAGTTAGAGGGGCGATTTTGGTTTGGAATCAGTGTGATGTATGGTATGGTGAAAAAGAGTCGTGTATGTGTGAGTTATTGTAATGATGGATTGTGTTTTTGTCCTGTGGTTACTGGTTTAATGTGGGACCTGATTGTGAAGATGTGGAGGCGGGAAATACAATTTAATGTTCTAATTTGACTGTGGTTGGTCTTGGGGAGGAGCTTAGTGTTTAAGCCCCTCCTCTTAGTCTCTGGCCAACAAAGCACTCGAGAGAGTGAATTGTAGTTTTGATTTTGCTTTGCTTTCCTTTGGTTTCACTTTTTTTTCCTCCTGCAGTAGTTTCAAATGCCCATCTTCCTTTTTTTCATTCTCCTGAACCAAATACAGAACACATGCCTGGCCGGGATAACTGTGGTAGGCTTTACCCAGCACTTTTAGGGCGGATCTCTAAAATGTGCAGTGAACCCTTCTGTCATTGGCTCCTGACCTGAAACCTAAATTTGGGGCCAATAGGTTGAAAATACAGAAAGTAGGATTTGAATGCTGATCTGTGATGACTGGTGATGATAGA
>OMNW01010040.1:0-14717 GCA_900303245.1 Selene dorsalis | reverse complement strand
TAGCTGGAGACATTGGTGAAGACTCAGAGAGGAGACATTTTTTCAAATCATAACAATACTTACACCCAATGGCTACTGCTGAAGTTCCATCTCAAGTTCTCCATGAAGTCGTTGCTAGGATACAGACTAAACATCCTGAGGCACTTTTAATCATATCAGGAGACTTCAATCATGTTTCCCTGATGGATTCACTGAGGGATGTGGTGGAGAGATGCACACTTAGGGTGGTGGACGGCTCGGATCATCCACTTCATGGCACCTTGATGGACCAGGAAAGCAGCAGTGGTGGACGGCTCCTCTCTCTTTGCTGCAGGACGGAGAAATATAGAAGATCCTTTGTACCTTTAGCCATCAGGCTTTTTTGATTCTTCTGCAAATGGTGATGAGCTGACAGACAAATGAATTTCCCCTTGGGAATTAATAAAGTAATTTGTATCGTATTGTAGCATATCGTATCATACAACTAAAATATTGATGACAGAGTCAATAAACATGACAAATGCTGGTTGAGCACATATGAGCTCAGCCAACCACAAATGGAAGTTGGCTGTTCATGAGGTCATGTGCAAACACAGACCAGAGGCCATATTGTCAGCTTTGTTTGCGTAGATCACAGAGTAGGATGAAGTTATAGTTTAGTAAATTTCGTCTTCACGTCCCAGTTTTTGGCGAGTATCTCAATCATTCCTCAATTTTTCATTCGCATTATTTCATTCGCCTTGAATTTCTCACATCATTACCAGTGTTTGGTGACAACTGTAGATTATGGTGGGAGTCCTGCTGATTTAATGAAAATTAATGACCAGGCTAGTCCTGCAAATGCTGATACTAATGTCTTTCCCAGATGGCAGAATGGGAAATCAGTTATCTGTAATGCCTGCTGTTGGGCTGGCACAGCGAGAAGGCAGCTATCGGTATGACTGGTAATGCAGCTTAATAAAAGTTGGCACGGATGAAATGAGCCAACCATGTTTAAATTTTACTGGGGCCCACTAAAAGCTAATGCCAGACATATAAAACAGAGGGGGATGTGACAGAAATACTGACTGGAACTAGAAAAGGCAAGATGCATGGAGAGGGCCAAAGCTCTGGGTGTGTGTGCATGCGAACCAAAGACACCAACATACTCATGCGAGCAGTATGCTATTTTTGCACTCGCAAACCACTGACATTTCCACAAACAAAGCTCAGTTTTAATTGATTTGATTGAATATTTTTGGCTTAATCATTGATTACAAGCACTGGTCGAGCATATTTCCATGCATTGTTAGAAGAACATCTGCAGTTCAGTGTGTATTTCAGTTCATAAGAGTGTGTCCCTTTTTGGGTTGTTCCACCAGAGCAGATGTATTTGTTTTCCTTTCATAAAGGATAGTGTACCATGAAAGAGAAGAGCTTTGCTGCTAATTCTGAGCCAAGAGAGGAAGGAGGGGGCTTTTTTTTGGGGGGGTGAGCTGACATCTCTCATAATTAAAGGCCACAGTGCACACAGGCCTCAGACTGTAGATGTGGCCTTGCTGTGTGGAAGTGGTGAGGGGAAAAGCAGTGTGAGAGAGACTGAGGGGAAGAAACAAGTCAGACTGAGATTACTCTTTACTGATGAAACAAGAGAAAACAAAGTCAAGCTTTGGTGAGAGCTAAAGTTAGAGAGGGATGACACAATTTATACTTTTCTTTTTGATACTGGTATATTGTGTCCTTCTGCTTTTTCATCTTCTCAAATTAACTTGCATGTGTCTGCTTTGTTTTGAGAGTTCACTTCAGGCAAATCCTGTGACCCCTCCTTGACTGTGACAAGAGGCAAGAAAGCTGTTTTTATGCAACGACTTCAACATACTAACATCACAAACTATTGTAACCAAGTAATTCAATGATGTGCTATTTTGACCATAGAGACACCATGAACATTTTTATACATTTATGGTTTTTCTAAAAAAAATCTGTCACCATTCCATACCATTCCAAGCTCTTTATTGTGGAGCCCCACTTTAACATGTGGAGCAACCCGAAACTTAACAGGCCTGACTTGCTAGATGCAGTCGTTAAGATATGAGTGGACTATTGCTGGAGGGGTTTAGTGAATGGTGGCCGATCTTTCCACAGATAAAGGGATTAGAATATGGCAAATAGGTCCCAGCTAAATGTATCACATTCATTGGATAAGAATTCACTTTTGCAGGCTCAAATATTCTCCTCTGCAGCTCATATGAAGATATCTAAGTGATAGCATAACATTTGAAATGAGAAAGCATGAAACAGTACAGTACAAATGTCATGTCATAAAACTTTACTTCACCACACAGAGAATCAGAGTCAGAATGTTTTACACACATTATTGTACTTAGAGTACTTTACATATGGAATTAAAACTGGTCCAAAAATAATCACAGAGTGTGTATAACAGCTGATACAGTTGGTGTTGTCCAGGGCAACTGAAACAGTGATGCTGTTTTGAACGGAAGAATATTTACAAATACCTATATGGAATGTGTTCATGATCACTATTTGATATTTACAGATGAGGTATCATTGGTGCAGTAACTGCAATATACAAAGAAATATCCTCCAACTTCAAACTAAGATATGTAGCATCCCAAGGACAATTTGGAAACAGTAAATGTAATAAAAATATAAATGCAATTATTTTTAGTAACACTGCTATTAATTGAAAAGAAATAGTGGTTTATCATGGAGTATTTTCTCCAATGTCCTGTCTATGAACATAGTGTCAGTTTTAATGTCTTGCCTTGTCATGTAATAAATACATTTCTTTCATAAAAAAAATGTAACTGTTGCATTTCAAATCAACAGAAACTATAAATATCAGCTTATTTTAAAAACACAACATGAAACAATACAATACAATACAAAAATGATATTTGAAGGCAATATTTTTTGCTTTCGCTTTGGTACCTAGTTTGTTTCTAACTTTTGTACAACATTAACATCCAAGCAAGAAAATGGTTTAATAGTTTAACAACTAAGCCATTAATTATGCATGTAACTTGCATACTGGCAGCAAAGTGCCAATGTTGGCTTTTACTCTACAACAAACAACAGTTCATGAGTGCTGCATGTCATGTTGATTCCACTGAGGCAGAATGGTCCAAAAGGAGTCCCGGTTTGTATTCCTCTACCCCGTCCCTGAGAACGTTAGCCCTGTATAGTATTAAACAGTAAATCTCTCCAAAATGTTAGAGACTGTTATTTTTCTGGGCTATGACAGGATCCTCTTCTGTTAGTCCCAGCCAAAGTCCTGTCCGCTCATCTGGTAAAAGCGATGGTTGAAGGGCCTGTAGAAGTCTCTAAGCCTCTGTAGGACCTCAGAGGGAATCTGGGGGTGGGGTCTGCCTTTAGACTTTCCAAGGCAGCGAGGTCGGCTGCTCCCCTCTGGTTTCTTCAAGCAAGGGAAACCTTTGGTCTCGTTAAAGTAGAAGTGTTTGTCTGAAACAACTCTTTTCAAACCCAGGAAGTCCTGAACCCGGCCCATCTCCCCAGCTGGATCAGACACCAACCGCTCACCGCTAACAAACAGAAAATGAGACAAGGGGAAGTGCTGGAGCCAGTTCTCCAGATGTTTGGCATAGAGGCCGATGCGCACGGCGCTCCACGTGGTGTCAATAAGACCCGTGGAGGAGTTTTTCAAGGCCAGGCTCTGGAAGGATGGAAGGCCTGGGTTCTTGGAGAGTGTTTGGGTGTAGTCGGATACAGCCCGTGTCACAGGATCCCTGACCACCACAATGAGCTTGGTTTGGCAGTTCATAGTGCAGACACGGCCAGGAGCCTCCTTTGTGACGAAGTAGCTGGGGGTCTTCTCCATGGTGATCTGGCCATCCAGTGTCCGAGGCATCAGATTCCTGGATGAAAAGAAGAAACTGGTCAGACAGAGAATTTTGATCCAAGAGCCAACACAGGAAAGTGCTTCTCATTCAAACAGCCAGATGTTCGAAAGCTTGTTTGCCTACACATAATAATTCATCATTAATAATTAAAACTGGGACAGCCAAACAAGCTGTAAACACAATACAGCCATACTACCACAGCCATAAAGTTCACAGTAGAGACCCCAAGTACAATCAATCAAATCCAGATCAATCACACTCACACTCAGCAATTTAATCACATACTGACTTCAGTGAGCGATAATGTAAACAGATTATATACACTGAACATTAAAGCACCCCAAAGTCTACGTGATTAAAACTTCAAGCACTGTACTGTTTTTATGTACAAGGGCCTCAGACAGCCCCTCTGAGTCCCACTGTAAGGCCTGCACAACAGGACCATCCACTCTCTTTGGGCCTGATGAGTCAAAACCACAAAGCCTCAAGAACCACTTAACAGCAATTTCCTACAGATTTCCAAACCCCCTTCTTCCTGCAAGAGCACTACCCTCACCTCCCCTACGGATTCCCCAAACAGACCAAACAGACCAAAGTCGGCAGGAAGTGCGACCAGGATGGCAAGATGCTGAGCTCAGCTAGTGTGTTAAACATATGGCAGCAATGAGGAGATGTTGTACAGAATGCAGCACTGAGGAGGCAAACTATGTGTTAGTATGGTGCATAGATAAGTCTCACAAAAAAATCTGTTGTCTGTTACTCTGCCGCTTGATTGATCACTTCTATATCTTAAATTGTACATTTACATTTAGCTTTGATTAAACGTTTCTTCTCTGCTTTACAAACAGTGTGCACCTGTTGTTCAGCAATCTTTGTCAAAGGGGTTTCTTCTCATTGATTTAATTCCACAGCATCTGCTTACAGTTCAAAGTAGCTGTCTTGCATGTCACAGATTTATTTCAGCACTATCTGCCAAACAGGCAGTGTGGGTATCACAGATGTGATGTTCACTCGTGCATCTACATTTGACACTGACAGACTGCATAAGGCAGAGCTGTGGTGGATTTGGATTTGAGAAACGATTTGTTTTGCACGACAAATAAATGAGCAATGTTCAAAACAGCAAATGCATTGTCTGTAGTTAATTTACATAACACATCTTGTGCTGTGTTACAGGAAAAAGGGAGCTTTTATGTGGCTTCTTATAAAATAAACAAATAGGCTAATGTAGCCCATGCTTCATTTGTCTCAGATTAGAAGTCTGCATTAAGTCCATTCTTTCTTTTTTTTAAATGTGGTTCAATCATTAATAAAAAGTAGTATTTATAATGTAATGGCTCACTGGTGTCATTGCTATCAGAAGTTTGTACAAAAATACCAACTGGCAGCAGAAATGAATTTCAATCAATGAAACAATCAGTTCAAAGACATTAATACACACTATTTGCCTTGCAGAAAGATTGGCAAACATCTTGAGCGCAGCTTGCCAGCATCATTTACTTTTTTTTAATTTCAGCTGAATCATATGCAAACCAGAGAATCAGTCATTAGAAACTCTTGTTGTGCAGCCAAACATTCTCAAAAGCCACAGAGGACTTTATTTTAAACTCTAGTGGAGATTTTTTTTTTAAAGGAGCAGTTTGACATTACTCACTTATACAATTTGGTGCTGAAAGTTAAATGAGAAAATCTTACATATAGTCTCACATATAGCCATGGTAGGCTAAACATGAATGTACTACTAGTAACCACTTAGCCTAGCTTAGGAAGGAGAAACAGCCTGACTCTGTCCAGAGGGCAGGGAACTAATGAAGAATGAAGACTAATAGCATCATTCATTTTTTCTATAGTCTCTTGTAGGGGTGTCTAATGTGTGGCCCGTGGACCAAAAAGGGCCCGCCAGAGGGTCCAGTCCCACCTGCAGGATGAATTTGCCAAGTGTAGATTGACATAGCCTGGAATACAAAAGAGGCATTAAAATGTTGAAATTGTTTGTATTTTTCTCAAGAAATTTCTGGTTGTTTATCATGTGCTGTAAAAGGACAGTTCATTAAATGTTACCTCTTAATAATTCAGTTGTACTTCTTTGCACTAAAACAAAGGGAAAAAGTTTGAGTTCTCATTATTCATGGGTTATTATGCTATTATTTTAATGGTAGGACCCACATGAGTTCAAGTTATGCTACGTGGCCCCTGAACTAAAATGAGTTTGACACCCTGGGTCTATGGTCACGTCACATAGCTGCACAAATGAGCTGTTTCAATTCGAGAAATACAGCCTTCTTTTCCTGACCCAACTTTTGCCAAGATACTTTGCACATTGATTAAAAAAAAAAAAATCAGCCAATGATGCCAAGCCTTCTGTATGGTCTTTATTCCCTTACAGAAAGACCATGAATGTAAGCATGAACGAGGAAAACTGGCTTATGTGGAATTGTTCCCGAGTAAGTTTCAAGTTTCGCCCTTTACTTAAAGTTAAGTCATTTCAATCAGCTCCATTAAATGATCTATCTAATAAAAGACCATTAATTGATTATTATCTACCTACAAGACCTGCAAATGGCCTGTCCCAGTCTGTCTGTCCCCGTTTGTCTGTGTCTGATCAATACGTCTGTCTCTGTATGACAAATTGTTCAACGTGTGTGTGCTTGAGTGTGTTGGTGCACATACACATTCACACACATGCAAGCACAGAGTGTTTACTGATGAGAAACTGAGCCCATCTCCCTCTCTGCCTTCTCCTCTCTCAACAAAAATCTTGAATTTGTCCTTCACTCCTTCACATAAGTGTCACTTCAATAATTGACCATAAGTTGGCTCTCCATACTCATGAATAGTTCATGACTTGTGGCTTTTGCCCCCCCCCCACCGACTCTGCTAAGGTCCCTATCCCCCTCAACAGAGTCTGTCTCATTATCAGAGAATCAATAATAGCCATTTTCTATCATAAATCTGTTCTTGGACATGGTGTCAGGAGAAACTGTAAACAGATCATGGATGATTAATTTCTTGTCAATTTTCTCATAGATGGAAATCTATTCTTATGCTGTATATGTTTTACAAACGCATCTCCTCTTTAACTGCATTTTTGGCTACTGCTATTGCATTTAAACAAGCAAAGAGAGTAACTCAAAGCACAAAGATGTTTTCTATTTAGCACTATATGGGAATGTCTTGCTGACTAGCCACATTAGTCTGGAACTCCCTGCTGTTAAAAGGATGTAGCGCTTTTCCTCCCTGAAGTGCCACAACGCTGATTACACTACTGATATGTTCTAGGCAGTCTGGATCAGAAGATTAAATACTAACGCTGGCAACAAAGATGTGGCCAACAGGCTTCCTGCCCCCGCGATTATGGGTTCTCCTGCTGAAGTGCTGCAGCTACATCCCCTGTAGCGCCCTAACAAAAGGCATTCTGCACAGACAGCAGAACATATTCCAGACAAAAAAGATCCTAAAAATCCAATTATAATGTAATTTTCTTCATCTGTAACACATGTCAAATTCTTTGGATTATTATAGTCATTTACTGAAACATGTGCGCTTAACATAGATAGAGGCTTCTGCTCTGGCAGGTATCTCTACATCCAAAATGCTAACCTTGTTTAGATTTATTTAAAAACTCAATCAAAATCAAAGTTATGTGAATTAGAAGTGAACAACAAAACATGGAGGAAAATGTTTCTCAGCAGGGCTGCTATGCTTAGAGTGTGACAGATCGAGCCTCTGGGTCACGGATGGCCCGTCACCCTGACAGGATGAGCGTGGGAACCTCGATTTACGCCTCCATGCCTGGGTAAAACACATGCTGCCATTTCCCTCTGACTGCGAGACAAGAAAAAGCACAACAAAAGAAGTCTTGGGAGCTCAATAAGCAGCAAATAGAGCAGTTGAAAGGAATCGTTTAACTTGATGAGAAGATTGATACTCTGCATATTGACTGTATGGCTACAGTAGCTGGTTAGCTTAGCATACAAACTGGAAACAGTGAGATTAAGCTAACCTGGTTGCGTCAGTTTCACACAAACACAAACAAACACAAACACACACACACACTGACACATTAAATGTTTAGTTTGCATAAAACCAAAGTGTGAAAGTATCAGAGTCATGGTTTACATGGGGTTATGTGTCAATGGCAGAGGGTGGTAACGTCTCAAATTACCCTCTGGTTTCCTGGCAACCTAACAGTGACAGCAAAACACAGACCTAATTCCCAGTGAAACCAAAACATGTCACTGGTTTTTGTAAATGAGTCAACTCAGTCTTAACTGGTTACATTTCCTGACCATCTAACAGTCAGATCTACTGATTCCCCCTTTTCAGCCTCTTTGCTCAGCTTAGCTAAGTGACTAAAGCCAGTGCAGCTTCATATTTAATGGACAGGGACAGTGTGGTTCTAACATCATCTCACTCTCTGTAAGAAAGTGAGTGAATGTAATTGAATGTTGTTTTCAGCGTAACCTCGGTGCTCTTCACAAAGCCTGGACGTTCCTCTTAAGTGCGTGCTAACATGCCACTGACACAACAGGAGCCGTCATTGTCTGCAGGAAGGTAAAGGCGATCGCCGCCATGCTGTCTATGTGTTCTTTGTCTGAACAGAAATCTGAGCAAGCAGCAAATCCTCAAAGTGTCACAGACGTCAAAGTTGGAATGAAAAACGAATTAACAGGAATAATGCCAACTGTAGCCTGAGGAGAGGCTTCGGACTGAACAACAATATTATAAGAAATAGGGTATTTCAGCCAGTGAAACTGTGTGCTAAAGTTTAAGTTGTATCCAAACACACACAAGCAGTGTGAGCCTGGAGGTGACTTTCCAGCTGTCACCTCTCTCCATAGGCAGAGAGAGGAAGTGGATGTTAGACGCCTCTGGGAAAACCACATGACAGCAGGGAGACTGTTGCCACCCACAGATTTTAAATACATTGTTATCAGATTATTTTTTATCTATGAATAATGACGCAGCAATTGACTCAGAGGAGGGTTTTCTCAACAGGAGGTTTACCCTTACTACACAGAGACTACAGTGTTTTACATTTTCGTCTTTGGTGGTTTTCAGCAGGATACCACCGTAAGCTGGTGAGTGGGTAGGGGTGAAATCATGGACACATGTGTGTGTGTGTGGGGTGGCTTTTCTATAAAGAAACGAGATACTTTTTTATTTGTCAAAGGCTAATTAGTGACTACAGTTTTAGCGTCCAGTCATAATTAGGAGTCTTAACAGGATGTCAGTATGGCTTTGCTGGGGAGTTCAATAACATTTGGCTCATGAAAGTAGTGGTGACACAGGGGTGGAAGGGATGATTAGAGATTTCAATGCCCATACGAGTACAATGCTTTTTTTAAACATCACAATGGTGACTATCACTGTCAGACACTGACTGTCTCAAAAACCACTTGATGATACTTGATGTACTTGTGTTCCCAGAAATGTGCCAACAAACTAACTGATGATACATTTTAGCATGTTAGCATCTTAACTCTATAGTCAGTCAGTCAACTCTTTGTCATATAGGAACTTCACCCAACTAAATTACCATTTAAAATTAGCAAAGTTCTTGTGTTAATATCTAGTTCGACTAATATAGATTAATATAACAAGTCTATGACACTGACAACACATTTAATACCACCTTTCAGCCTTTGACAGTCTTTGATAATTGATGCTAAGATAGTCTTTTAAAGAGGAACTATGCAAGATTTGCACCTTAATTAAACAGCTTCTCATTAATTGTGATGGTTAAATGACTTGTTAGCAGGAGAATGGAGGCTCTCTGCCTAGGGTCTCTTGGCTGAAAACCAACCTCGCAAGATCACGCCTCCGACCCAGTGTCCCATGTCTAGTCTCGCAAGAAACATGGACTGCTTTATGGCAAAAAAACAAACAAATTGAAAACAAATGCAATGTCCTGGGAGGGGGGGTTAGCTGTGAATTTTTATGACAATGAAAATATGCACTCCAAAAAAGTGACCAACACAGCGAAAAAGGACCAGATTTGCACAGTCCCCCTTCAAGAGCTGAAGTTTAACGCCCAGTCTTTGTATTGCTATACAGAACATTAAAGCCATGCAATTGCTGACATTGTGTGATAAAACGACTGTTCAAGGCTAGTACCATTATATTCCTATTCCATACTTCCATCTGTTTTTAACTTTGTGTTATTCTTTTTCTGGACATGGCAGCACATGCACATCAAAACATTACACCATTTTCCCAGTAGCGTATTTCTTCACGCAGTGTTTTCCTGCCTTGCTAACTGCAGCACAGAGCTGAAGCGACACAACAGAAACCTCCCCAAGACTTAACAGGCGCCCCAAAATAGACCACAATGCACCTCAAATTATTATAATTCCCACCATATGGGGTGAGAGAGTGGGCCGACTCATACCACCTACATCCAACTCCAGCCAAAACCTACCACCATTAAAACATACAGCTCAACACTACAGAGACCACTTCCTGGTCTGTTACACCAATCAGTCGCGTTTAGCCTCTATCACTAATGGCCTCAGGGATGGACACAGAATGAGGTGTTGGGAAAATCAGCCTCACTCTGAAAAGGTTGCCCCATGTGCATTAAAGTCTATACTTTCACCATCTCAACTATCAAAAACCCAGACTGACATGGTAAATATTTGAATCTGGCTAGGATGATGTGAAGTGTTAAAAAAGACACAGAGCACGGTCTCACCTAACAGATGTACACATAAATTAATAATGAATTGAATAATGAACAAAAGGTCAATATTTTGCATATTAAGTATTTAATCAAGATTAATTAATATTCACCGATACAGAACATTGATAAAGCCACCTACAAATAGTTTCTGCTCAATATGCAAGCAGATTGAATATTGTTCAATCAATACTCTCTCATGCCTGATCAATGTCTTTAAATATGATGTCTTTAATTTCCTTCTATCTAATGGGATAGCATAGGGCCATTTGCATATAGACTGCAGTAATCTCATTGCAAAGTGTAAAAAAAAAGCCTGTATTTTAATGTTTAGTTCAGATCTTGATTTGGAGATTTAGCTGATCCAACTAACTTGATAAAAAGGACCTATAGAGCAGTGTGGCTCTGTCTGATATTCATTTATTGTTTCACTTCATAGTCCTTTTTATATAAATAAATAATCTAAGGACCAGTGTCATTTTCAGCAGTGCTGACATTCCTGCCTGCCCTTGTGCTGCTGCCCTTAAAGGATTTGTACTATATTTTAATAGCTATCCGATCAGGCCAAGGCCTTTGGTGTCAAGACAGTAGGTCAAACAATTGACAAGCTTTCAAAATATTGATGACACTTTGAGTTTTTCCCCAAATAGAAATGCATCAATGATCTTTTCATAAATCAGATATACAGAGACTAGTTGTTTGGTTTCCAGGACGTTGAACCCACAGCTGGGTAACTGATTTTCCTCTCTGTTATAGTAAAATAACTACTGCTTGTTCCACTACATAACAACAAAAACAAATGTGTTCATTCTAGTCATCAAATTGAAGATTTAAAAAAAAGGAAACTTCATTTATGGGTTACTCATTCCAGACAACGTCATGGTGACAAAGCCATGATAATCAGAGCCATTGTGCCATGAAAAGCTGAGGTCTTTCTGTTTTTTGTGGTGGTTCTTAAGTTTCCCATATGAAACCCATCACTCCATGAAGTCCCCTTAAAGCCATAAAACAACACAGAAAATCATTAAATCTTTGCTTCATTTTGAATGCGCTATTTGTGGCTTTTCCATTGCCATAATGGGCTCATATGCACACATGCAAACGAGAGGACGGGGTGGAGAGACAGACGGGGTGGAGAGGAGACTGACTGGATAGCTCAGATAAAAGAAATGGAAAAGACACATGAATGAGGTCTAAGTTTGTCTCACAGCAGACAATGCTGTTGGAACAGCACATCTACGCTGCCACGTCTATGAAGCGTCTCCAGTATGTAGATCACTCTTGGGTTCATCCAATATCTGACAGAGAGGACTCAATATATGACAGGGCACGAATCTCATCCATCTGCTAAAATCGCATGCAGTTTGTCCTTGTTTCTCCGTCCAACACATGTGGAACCAAGCTGACTGTCCCAACGCATAAATTGCAGTAAAATATGCTAATCTAGTTACGTGAGGTTCTCACTTTTCGCTACAAAATGATGAACATATTTCTGATTTGAGAGCATTTGAATAAGTTTTTCATATTGATTATGGTTGAAAGACAAGCATGTAAAGGTCATGTGAGACAATGTAGATTAAATGGTGCTACACTAAGATTAAATTAATGAGTCAGAGAAAGATCTATATCCATATACACTGCATATCCTGTGAACCCAAGAAGAAGAGAACGTCAACAAGATAAAACGTCCAAGCTCAGAGATGCTTTTCAGAGGCTGTCATATGCAGCAGCCTGAATCGTGCGTGTTTGTTTGCTTCCAGATGTGAGGGTGAGTTAACCCTCTGTTCACTGACAGTCAGCAGAGGACAGTCACTTGTTCCACATGGATAACTTCTTTCTGTCACACACACACATCACTGCTCTCCATAACTTCCCATGGCTTCTCCATGGGTCACTGCAGATGACAGCAAACAGACTTTCCCCTATTTCTATGATTCAGTGACGACAGGAAAGATGATTATCTTTCAGTGATTTCACTGAGGATCACGTTTCTGCATTTTCTGTTGCCGTGTTAATCCTTCCAACTCTTCTCCACCTCAGCTTTTATTGAAATCATCTTCTATGAAAAATCTCCAGTGCAGAACAACAAAACAAAAAAAAACAAAACTTCAGCCTGTTTGTTGGATCACACTCCTCACATCACTGTTGATTTAACTAAACCAGGCGCCCTGCACTCATTTCATCATCATACATGCCACTGAAAACTCAGCACTTACAAACATTTGTTCATAATAACACTGACTGCAGCTTTCTTTTTCAGTTTTGCAACATAAGATTTACCAATCATATAATTTATATTTCACCAATATCAAATATCAAATCTACAGATGAGTTGCCTTTCTCTGTTACACATTACAGTGAACTGAACATCTTTGGGTTTAGGGTTGGTTGAATGTCACTTTGAGCTTAATTGACATTTTGTGCAAAATAAATTAATGAAGTGAGAAAATATTAAGAAGCTTGGTAATGAAAATAATTATTACTTTGAGCCCTTATTATGATTGATTTAACTTTCACAGGCTTTGCTGGTATTCCTGCTGTGTTACAGCACTAACAAAACATAACAGCTTTACACCACCAGTCAGGCTAATTAACACACACAGAAACACACATAAAACATGCCCTGGAAACACCAGGTCTGCCGCAGGTATTTCCACATAAAGACACCCTCAACACTAAAGGAATAATAAAGAGTGGAGAAACTAGACCAGAGGAGGAAAAAAAAAGAGGAATGAGAAAAATTCATGAGAAGGGTGAATAAAATAGTAGAGAAGGATGTGGGAAGAGGGATGGGTTAGACATGTGGTGTAGAGAGCGCTGTGAAAAAGAAGGGTGTTAGATAAGGGAATAAAGTGTTGCATGTGTGTTTGTGTGTTTGTGTGTGTGTGCGCACAGAGAGAGAAACAGAGAGGAAGCTTAGCAGCATGCTAAAATTATCAATGCTGGAAGTGTTTCCATGTGTTCTTGTGTTCTCAGTTAAGACACAGCTAAGAGAAAAAGTCAAAAGAAGATTAAATTACACCTCGGTGTCTCAAGAGCAGTCTTGCCATCAACTGCTTGTTAATGAATGGTATCATCCTGTCAGACCTGGCACTCTCAGTATGCCACCTTTAACGCTAAACTCGCAGGTCCAAAATAGTACCCTGTAACTGCTGCTGATGAGTTTGTTCTCAGCTGAGACTTTCTATGGGAGCTTATGGAACATCTGGAGATGATCATGATCTGCTTCATCCAGACCCAAATCCGTCTTTAGGGCCGTAACTACACACAAATGATAGCTCTGGTCAGTCTGGTCACCTCAAATCAGCTGGTGCCACTGCGAAAGTAGCTGATGAAGCTTTCATCTGGCTCTGTGTGTGCACAACTGTAAAATTGTGACATGCAACCCCAGCTAATTGCATGAGTCACTTTTATACCCTTTATACATGGGAAACACATTAGGGCAAACCGCCACGTTTGGTTTCATCTGCAGAACCCTTCAGAACAAGGTGAGGGTGTTAATACTGGATGAACGTTGACGTGTATAAATGGTGTTTAGAGGACTGTCAATATGATGAACTGCTCCCCAGGGACCTCGCCAGTCTTTTGATCTACAGCGCAGCACACAAGTAAAATATTGGCTTTAGCTGATGTGAATAAATCAGCCACACAGTGTGTAGCTGTCCTGTCTATTGACAGGGGGGCATCAGCATTTCTGCACAGGTGAATAGGTGTCAGCAGGGAACATCACTGATGCTCATCTGACCCTTCAGCCTGCCACCATACATCATCCTTCATTGGCTGAGATGCCACACAGCTTCACTGTCATCTATTATGTCTGACACTTGTGTTTTTAAAATGAATATAGTTCTGTTGATAGTAGACTAAAGTTCATTTTTAGATGACTAAAACATACTCGGGTATACAATAAGGTGTAAAGAGGGTTTGTTTGTGGTTCCTACCTGTACCACTCCAGCCCTTTATCATAAAACCTGTCGAAGAAGTGAGGCTCCGCACCGACCGCTCTCACATCCGGGTGGATGCGGAGAAACTCCAGCAGCGCGCGGGTCCCTCCTTTCTTCACGCCGATTATAATTGCCTGCGGAAACCTCTTGGTCCCGAAAGTGTTGGACACGGGGATGCCGTTGTTCTGGGCGCTCTCCTTGGCGCTGTCCGATAGTATGTGCTGAAGCAGCTCTCCGGGCGCGTCCATCTCC